>JANFOE010001666.1:0-111193 GCA_025667525.1 Glebionis coronaria
TATTCTTCGGGTTTAGAAAATCCTTAATGGGATAAAACACATTGGTGAATAAATTCTAAGGCAAGAAAAATCAATCACATTTTTTTTCTATTTTTGGAATGAGACCAGATTCTAGTTATATTCTCAAACGAAATTATGTTAAATTCATATATGCCCCAACTAAAATTCCTCAAGTTGTACACGTTATTAGTTTGTGGAATTAGTTTGTATTCTATATATTCCTCAACTGTATCATCATTGCAGGATCTTCTTGATCTTGGTATCAATATAATTGTCACTTTTCCTAATAGTATAAACATATTTTAGTTGGCGTACAACGACATATACACATAAGTGTTAAAGAAACACTTATATTTGGGCTATTCTACGTTTTTTCAACATGAACTATATTATCAGGCAGTCAACCATTTTTTCACGAAATTTGAACCAAATCTAAACTTGATAGTTATACCATAACTGTTGGGTGGATTGGTACAAATGTAGTCCTTAGTTATGTTGCCTATGAGATCAGCACAAATACTTGGACCATACTACCTCCATTGAGATCGGCTTTTCGGATTCGATATCAACGCCTCACTCATATTCTGTCACATGCTGCAAATTGAACTACTCCAACTTAACATAACCTGCATAAACGTACAGTTGGCACTCGTCATGGGTCAAGTTTTCATATATCCAAATAACATCACAGCTGCTACTTCTTCCTTCTTTTCATTTGAACCGCAATTTTCCTGATATGATTTTAAGTTTTTAACTATACCCAAACACCCGCTTAATCTCTTATATATAAAATAGAGAATGAACAAACCTTCTATTTTGCCAAGATGTTTAGTACTTACGGGAAAACAACATAGGCAGTAAACTTGGAGACAAGTGGTCACCTGATACAAGTTATATAGAATAAGCCCAGAATCACGATGAAGAATTTGTAAGCATGCCATGAAAATATAAGCTAACCAAATGAAGGTACCTTAAACACAATGAAATAAGATAATCATACACGAGTATCTCATACGGAAATATTCATTTTGCAAATATTTTCCTATATTTTATATCACCACATGAGCTATTATATCATTCACGTAATTTGATAACTAAAAATAAATGAATGCAAGTTAAAGGAGAAACAAAAATTTGCAAAAGAATATAGCATCAATAATAATATATACTGTATGACATACTCATTATATATATATATATATATAGAATTTGGATCATATGAGAACTTTTTAAAGTTGTAAAAATGAGAACCAACCAAAATCTCACAAATGACACTCTATGTGAAACAATTTTAAAACATGATTGAGTAAAAACATAATTTTTAAAGATTCGATGGGCTTTGTTTTAAAAATTGACGAAATCTAAGTGATATATTTTTATTCAAGGTGTGATACGTATCATGTTTTGGTATTGTGTATCAAGTTATTTAGTGGTGGTTATGTATCAAGTGTACCAATTTATGTATAAGATATTAACTTTTTGAGATTTTGATGTATATGTATCACATTCTTAATTGTGTATCAGCAAGTTATTACACACTTATCCGTTGTTTATTAGTCGGTAGAGTGTTTAGTTGTATAAATAATATAAATTTTGGTGTAGTATTAGTAAAATGGTTATGTATAAATGTTTTACTGATGTTTTAGATTAGTTCTCATTTTTACAACTTTAAAAAAGCTCTCACATTAACCTCCCTCTATATATATATATATATATATATATATATATATATATATATATATATATATATATATATATATATATATATATATATATATATATATATATATATATATATATATATATATATATATATATATATATATATATATATATATATATATATATATATATATATATATATATATATATATATATATATATATATATATATATATATATATATATATATATATATATATATATATATATATATATATATATATATATATATATATATATATATATATATCTATATATATATATATATATATATATATATATATATATATATATATATATATATATATATATATATATATATATATATATATATATATATATATATATATATATATAAATTTATATATATATATATATATATATATATATATACATTTATATATATATATATATATATATATATATATATATATATATATATATATATATATATATATATATATATATATATATATATAGAGTTAGGTTATTGTAGTGTAGTAGCTTAAAGTTGTTAAAATGAAAAGTCATCTTAATCATTGATTTTATCAATTAACATGTGATTTATTTAATATTAAACACAAAACAATAAATCTTATACATAAAAATTGGTATAAAAACACTAAAAAATTTGATACGTAAAACATTAGCTGATACATATGATACATAGTTTTACTTCAAAAAATATTATTAGCATAAACAATCATTTATTCGTAAATTCAGTGATACATTATCACATGTTGCATTCGATATAACAAAATAATTGATAAACTATGATACACAACTGATACACGAAAAACTAGTAATATTAAAAATTGTGAACTAGCTACTCGTACACGAACTAAAACTTCCAAAACACTCGTACAAGAACTAAAAAATCATAAACGAACAAAAACTAATCAATAAATGTGATATTTGCCCATTTTCTATTACTTCTCATTTTAACAACTTTAAGCACCTAAACTATTTTATCTAAATTCTCTCTCTCTCTCTCTCTCTCTATATATATATATATATATATATATATATATATATATATATATACTAGTGGCAAAACCCGTCCGATGGACGGGTATGACTTATAATTGTCGTTTACCTTTTTTATTTTGGCAAATTTTTGTTTCTATTTTTTATTTGAAAGATATTATGCGAATATTATTGATTTTTATTGTAATTATGTTTTAGTCCATGATCGGACACTATTTGTTGTTGTTTATTTTTAAAATGTTTGTTTATAAGTTATTTTTAAGCATGGTATAATTGTTTGTTACATTACATGTTGTGATATTACCTTAGGTAGTAAAGTTGTTAACTAAAATAAAAATGTGCTTTTTGTTAATTGTTTTTCAAAAGTTAGTTTTGGTAAATTGTGTTGTTTACGGTTCGACTTGTTCGATTAGTGGCGTTAGCCATTTATTTTGAAGTAGATTATTGAGAGTCTAAATGTATGTATGTTATAAAAAAAACAAATTTATTTTTTGTGTTTAAGAATGAAACTTTGTTTATTTTGGTATATAGTTTATTTAAAATGAATGTTTTGTTTGTTTGTAAGTTTATAAATTATATGTCTTCTATGTATAAAAATGTGGCCGTTCAAATAAAATTAAAAATGTGTAGTGTCATGAGAAAATATATAATGCGTTAACAAAATTATTGGTAATACATAGAAATAGGAGTTCCTTCTAGTTTTAACTTCATAATACAAATATTATTTACTACTATTTAGGGGTTATTTAAAAATATATGTGAGTTTATTGAGTCTTTAAGCTAGTTTCAGAATATAGGATACGATGGTAAAATTTTTGTGAGAAATCAATTAGCATTAATCAGATACCTATTAGAAAGATTACCATATATAACACAAAATTTCTCCGCCAATTTTTTTCTAGTCGAGCCTCTTTGGTCTGTCCTTATACCCCGAGATGTAGAAAGAATTACAACACCCATCCCACCTAAAATTTTAGGAATTCTTTGATAGTTATAATAGATTCGTAGACCCGACCGACTGATCCGTGTTAAATTTAAAAGACTTCTATAAGCACTTTTCCTATTCCTTCATCATAAGATTATGAGCGTTAATGCTAACGATATGTCATCCACTATGTATATCAAGGTAATACATTATACATGTACTTTTGTTGCAAGAAAAAGTAAAATAATATTTCATGTTTAGTTTTGAGTGTAATCGCAATTTTGAAAATTTGGTACAAACCCTATTCAAGATGGCGTTTTGGGTCATGCCGATGTTTTTCGTATCACTGATTATTTTTCTCTACCTCCTAAATATTTTGTTATGATGTATAGAGTTTGTTTAATAGAAATAAATGAAATATCCTTAGAAGGTTGCCAAGTATTATGTGTTGTATGATGGAGATGCGGGTTCATCAAGTTCTTGACCTATGAAGAGATAGTATACACAACAAAGCATTAGCCTGCTGAGACTTCTGCAGTTTTTGGGCATTATCAAATGAAAACTGGTCTGATTCCATTTTGAAAGTTACCAAGAAGTCTGTACCATTCGTCCTGTACTGGTTCTACATTCCATTATATTCATTTCCAAAATTAACCATTTCGTAAATATTCAAATAGGTAGATCCAATCTTTGAATGCATCTGAGAATACAATAGAGAGAAGATTTTTCAATCAAACTGTTGTTTGGGTGACGCGGCCGTAAGTCCTTCTAAAGCCATCTCCAGATCCATATACGGCTGCTAAAACACTTCTAAAAAAATTAAAAACTGCGGTGATTAACTTTCTTGTGTAATGTGTTATTTGATCGAGGACTTTAATATTTCTCGGCAACACTTACCGAATATAACTAATATAATTAGAATTTCATACGTGATATTATACGTTTTCAAGAAAAAGAAATTAGGACCTCTTACTTAAGATCTGAGTTTTTCTTCATTTGTCTGGAGTGAGACAAGTAGTTGGAGGAACAGCCTTTGTAGGTCCCGCAAGTATAACTTGGTCGAAGACCGAAAAGGGTAAAATTTTATGGTAGTTTGACCATCTTGTTTGTTGTTCATGCTAGAAGAATGCCGCTAGCCAGTAAACTGTGAAAAGAGCTTTGTGATGCTTAAAACCTTTTGAAAAAATTGACACTACAACTATGTACCTAATCATCACTTTTACTCTTTCTTTTTGTTCTTAGACTACCTAAAGAAACTAAAAGAATGAACATGTATTGACTATTCTCACCACTGCATGTAGCTACAATATAAGTAGCAAAACTAAGCCAATAATTTTAGCCATTAGTTTTAAGATTTGAAAGGACAAACTCACAATTGGCTGATATCGTATGTATACAATGATACATTATATTTTTCTCTTGACGTATATTCTAGGAATTTGAGCAAGAAGTATTCAGAACTTGCTCAAGGACATGCATCAAGTAAAAAATAATATGAATTTCCCATCAATATCATCATCTCTGAATCAGGGTGTAGTACTAAAAAATCAGTGTCTAAGCATATGGTATTATGGTGACAGTCTCAGAATGACCGTTCATACATAAATTACAACTTCTATGAAACATTAAAGAAATACACGTATAGGATTAACGAACACCATCATACCTCCCTAGCAGACACCAACAACTCCTATAGCAAATGCTATTTTTCTTTCCAAATCATCAACTACCTCTCTTGCATCTTCACACCCTTTGACCTGAAACAACAAAAGAAACAGAATAATATTTGCTAAGTATTAATTGTATTAATATTTTTGGACTTGTTTTCTAATCTCAGATGGTCAAATGATTTTGTTAGGTAAACGACAATGGGTAAAAAGGGAATTAAAGAATGAATCATGTGAACTAACACCATTCCATTTTCTTCCGTCAACTGATTTTCTGAAGAGTTCGTGTGTTCAAAGATGGAACTTAATTTTCGTCGTAAATGAAATCAATAAGAAAGATGCGTTTTCTCAAAGAAACAAAAGTAGTAATCCAATTCTCAGATAAAAGGTGTAAAGAAGGTTTTGCGAGACGGTCAAGCTAAATAGATAATCCATGGATTAGAAGCTAAGGAATACAACAACTATCCAGATCGTGAACGATGATGGGCTGTTGTTGACCATTATAAAGGGACGACTATATTGAATGAAGATCGACCAACGGGAGAGAATGTTCTAGATTCAAAATAAACACCAACTTACATTGAATGTTATATGCACAAATGATGTTATTTATAAATCACACAAAGAAGCTTAAAGAATATCTAAAATCAAAAGAAGAATCTAAACATGGCCCTCTGCAAGTTCTCCTCTGCCAGCGAAGTTACGATTTAAACAAAATGCTAGCGAAGTAACGACGTTTTTTTACCAAATTTACATGGAGGGCGCTGTAACGTTCCATACTACCTATGATCATATAAGCAAATAATTACATCCATAGAACGACCCCCTTGAATCTATAACATAAAGCAACTTTCAGTCTCATCACGCTTAAATGGAAAAATTTAAATTATTAGAATTATCAAAATACTACGTAACTTCTTATCTGGTATCTATTTTTTTTCTATGCAGATAAGTAGTAATCCAAACACCCCCATAGATTATCATTGAAAAGAGTTACTACAATAAATTCGATTTTGTTTACTTGATTGTTCAAAGGTCATTTTACATGTTTTAACATATCCCAAATCTGTTAAAAATGAACTCAATCTAACTATATATCATATAATTAGAACCATTAGAAGGGAAGGAAGTTGAACGAACCTTGATAGCCAAAAACTCGATTTTACTTATGTTCTAATTATCTTTCCTTTTTTTAATTCGAAATCCTTTTCTTAATCAAGTATGGATCAAAATTGTAAAAGCCAACAATTAAATCAGAAAGGTTCCAAATTACACCTGTTAATCTTATTCTGCCTTCTTTTTAGGAATAACAGTAAGATGAATTTGAAATTGAAAGAAAAGGAAAACTATTATAAAAAACATGTTCAACCGTAAGGAAGAAACTAACATAGATGAGCATAGTTTTATACTATAAAGTAATAGCTTGTCCCAATGATCAAGTACTTACCTTTATACCAATGTCAAATACAGTCGTATGCCTAATACACTCACTGCCAAACTACGTGAGATCCACTCTCTGCAATTGAACACAAAAAAAGAAAGATGATCAGCATGAAAGTAACAGATATAATACCAACGTATGTATGAAGTAGTAAGTACTACAACAAAATAATCTATAGGAAATCATGAAAAGCAAGTGCCACAAATGAAATCTGATCCTAGAAAACAATTCTTGCGAAAATGGATCATCAGATGTGTTCTTTTTTAAATAATTGAATATTAATTATATCTCAATTCTCACTCATCTTCCTCGCCGTCATTTGCACCAGCAGCTGCATTTAAACAATTTAGCCTCTCGATGAGCTCTTCCCCCCTCTCGACATATGTTAACTTTTTAGGTTATACCTAACATTACATGAAAAAGTCATTATTCTCCTTTTCTTTTCACATCAACTAAAAGAGATGGCTTTTCAACTGTTTCACCCCAAGATTTGAACTCATTTGGAATATATCCTATTCTGTTCATACACATAAAACGACGAGTGAGGTTGCATTGTGCTCCAAACGCTCGTTTTTAAAGTTTTTTCTCGAAAAAATAATCCGTTTATATAGTAACATCCAAATTCACAATTAACAAAATTTATAGATGACATATTAAACAATCATAATCAAAAGAGTTTGAAGATGTTGCACAGATTGGAATTAGAGTTTCATGTATGTATCATATTTTGTGATGCTGCTAAGAAATAATAGATAATTTTTTTGTACCTTTTGTGTTACATAGGAGGTTACTTCTCAGCTTTCTTTACGTTAGGTCAGCACGAATGGCTGCATTCACCTTCTTGTAGACCTCTTCAAAGTATCTGGTTCAGGCGCCCTAACCTTAATGTAATCGGAAAAGTAAGTTTGATAGTTTTCTGGCTCATCTTCTAAAAATCTAAATAGCATCCATAAAAAGTATTCATTCAATCTATATTTTCAATTATGAAGACGCATCAAAGACCACCACTGAGTACCGTAAACTAACCCTCATGTAGGCATTTACATGTCCACCATAAATGTACTTGCGGTTAGCATCAAGCTGCTTACTATTCTTGTTAAATCCCGCAAACCTCTCTTCACTGTGGGGATGTAAAGGCCGCCATCCAACATAGGCAGGTAGGTAACAGTCAGCATTATCTTATTCATGAATTCTCTTTCATTGCCAATTTGTAGTTTTTGTGGACCAATAAGAGAAAAACAATCATGAAATCATATGAACCATACTCAAATAAAATACCTTGTGTAGATTTGAGCTCATCCAGTTAGTGTGGGTTGAGATTCTGAAGAAAATTTTTGTAATGCAATCGGCTTTCGGGTTTATGGAAAAAGTTATTGTCTCGCTTATGAGTTACTCTGTTTAAAGAGTAGGGATTAGGTTAACGTTTTTGTAGGATATTTATTTAGGTTTTCAAATGTAAATCACAATTTCTGGCTTGGTTTAATGGTTTGAGACGTTAGCCTGTGAGCATAGTGGACCAATGTTCGGATCTTGCATAGTACATACTTTTTAAAGGTCTTTTCCGAAAATCATAGGCATCATGACATGGCACAAAGTGATGAGGTGGGTTGGTATCATTTAGCCCATTTTCCTGCATACTAAGAATTACCCATGCTTACCTGAACTTGTTTTCACTCGTTATCTAGCCTGCAAGATATGCACATTGACATGAAATACAAAGAATTAGCAGTTTACTATGTTAATCAGCTGCAACTACTGAAATATTTCTCAAAATCAATTAAGCAGATAAATAAATATAGTTCGAACTTCTAAACTTTTCTTTATGACCGGCAGACCGCTCCTAACAACTCCTGTCATGATAAATAGCTAGAGAACATCTTTGAACCTCAACATCCATGGGATTAGCCGCGCATGCAGCGACATCAACAGCTGTCTATCTACTCATGTTCAGAAGTGTGGCCATGATCACAGTTTCCATCTTTCATAGCTTCTATTTGTAATGGTCTAGCCTGCAGTTCAATTTGAGATACAAATAAACTTGAAATAGATGTGCAGAAGGTATGTAATTAGGTTATAAGCCGTCTCCAATGTATAAGTACCATAATGTAATGGATAAAAAGGGCGAAAAAACTGTTTCTTACCGAGATGTATGCAAGTGAAATAAGTGTTGATATCTCCAATGACACCTCACCAATAGAATGAAATTTGTTAGGTGGCATTACAACTATTTCTTTGCTCCAATTCGCTTCCGAAAGTGACCAGGCAAATCCAGATCTCCAATTTCATTCCGTCCCTATCAAATCAAATACCAATTTTTAAATTATTATCAAAGATTTAGAATCCACAACTCCTAATTGTTATGAATGTCAATAATTGGCTTGAAACAACTAAGAAAAAACCATGCTTACCTAGTACTCCGTATCATCTAGTTAGATTCGTTAACGCTTTTGCTTCATATTCTTCCTCCCTAAACTAAACACACGTGTTTCCCACCTTAAAATATTAAGGTAAACAATAATCTCAGCAGCATATACCACGGGTCATTTTCATAATAAAAAAGCATATAGAGTGAAAATAACAGTTAAAAGAGAAGACACGCGTACCTTATACTTCCTTCATAACTACGTCGAACGACATGAGCCAAAGCAAACTAAGGAGTTAAAAAAAGTATTTTTAGCCTTG
Source organism: Glebionis coronaria (assembly GCA_025667525.1). NCBI lineage: Eukaryota > Viridiplantae > Streptophyta > Magnoliopsida > Asterales > Asteraceae > Glebionis > Glebionis coronaria. The sequence continues at coordinate 9,425 of JANFOE010001666.1, forward strand.
TTTAAACGATGTCATCAAATTCAGCAAATGAGGGTATGTATAATATTAGTCAAAACCCTTGTTAAAGGGACGTCGTAATGGTCCATGAATGAGGGTATGCATAACAATAAGAAATCCGTCATGGTGCATGCTTAAGAAGCTCGCCCTGCCAAGATGCAAATAATATCATCTTAAACGACCCAAAGAAATAGGCTCTAATACTCAAATACGCGTAAAAACTCTTGAAAAGTGAGATGTATCCGCAAACGGAATCAGCAAGCTAACTATTCAAAGATTATTAAAAACCTTACCTACAAACAACATAAGCAAGGTAAAACCTCAATATAATCATAACTTATGTGCCATTCCTTTAATTCCCACTATGATTTAAATGCAAAATATGATACTACAACCATCAGTTAATCCTAAACGGTAGAATCGGAAGCTAACAAAACCCTAATTTCAAAATTAAAAGAAAAGTGATAACAGAAACCTCAATTAAAGTTTTACTGGTCATCATTAATGAGTAGGAAGAAGCTTTAAAAAAGGAATCTCCAAGCTTTTAGGGGAGCTAACCGATTCTGGTTTCAAAAGACAGATGACGGACTCATCATATCATCATATGTCTTGTCTTTAGATTGATCAGAATCCAAAGATGATGTGCCGCTATGTTTCCTGCCACTATATGCTCTGAAAAATGTTAGATCAAGAATAAATTGGTGTCCAAATTTTCAGATTATTTTTAACAAATTAGTGCACTTAAGGTAAAAGAAAACTTACATTAGCTTGGGAGAGTTCCGAAAACGAACATCCTATTGAATGTTGAAATTATTGTATTGCCTGAGATGATATAGATTCAGCACCCACCATAGACTTCACTGTAAGGGGGTGTTTGGTTGTTGCTCATTAGCTAACAGCAAGCCTTTTTTCTTTTAACCTATTTGACATAACATACAAACTAAATGATCTACTGAGAAGTAAATGGGGCGCAAGTGTGCAACTGTAAGGTTTAGCAACAATCAATAATTCGACACCGCTACATTTTACGTATCATGCTAATAAAAATAGATAAGACGTGAATCATAGGCGCTTAACTTACTCTGAATATACTGCTAACTGAATGCAAGATCTTTAGCACCCATTTATTAGAAAACATCACGTGATTATATATACTGAGTCAGTTGAATGAGTGATGCAATAACCAAACCCAAGATCAAACATGCTATTTAGTAGATCAATAGCATGCGAAATAGAACCATTTTTACAAAAACCATTGAAAAGTATGCTATAAGTAACTATATGGTTCACATTCAGACCCTGCATACACATGATTTAAAAGTTATTACACAATGTATCAACAAACTATAAGCAAAACACCCATTCGTAAGTGAACGGATCAAAACTCGTTTACATATATCACATGTATATCACCTAGGTTTGAATATATCTAATTATGAACTGTATATCACCTAGGTTTGAATTATTAAAAAAAATAACGAATTTAAAGACCTGGTTGTTGCGAAACCTGCTATTGTAATCAGGTTAAGTTTTCTGTGAGCTTGGCAGCAATGGACTCCCACCTTTGAGTCTGGAAAACATAATCATAGAGAGGATAAAGGTCAGAGAACATTGGCAAGACTCCCTGCAGTTACATTAGGAGAAGTGTGAGTTTGCACCCAAAAGAAATCACCAAAAGAAGAAAAACAAACATAATAAAAAATTAGATCGATTGTAGGTATACATAATTAAAAAATTTCATAAAAAATTAGATCGATTGTAGCAGAAGTGTGAGTTTGCATCCAAACATAATAAAAAAAATTCAACTATAACACTGTCGTTAATATTACATCGATTGTAAGGATACATGATGATTAGGGTTTTGAGAATAATGAGGGCAGGTTTTTTCTGGTAGGATAATCGGTGCCAATGTTATAATCCGATAATTCTGTTTTTATTTAAATGTTTTAACCCGGGTTGGCCCAGGACGTGGGATGTGCTGACGTGGATTAGGCTGATGATAAGTGACGTGGCAAATCCCTCCTCTTATACAATTGAATACCTTACCTCTAATAGACAATAAATGAGCCACGTAGTTATCAGAATGACTCAGGACTCCAGACCTACTGATAATGTTGGAAAATCAGTCGCACTAAAGATGTAATTCAACTAAAAACCTATGGAGACTGGCCCACAAGAACCAATACCATCAGGACACGATTATAATGCTGGAAGTACCAATGTCAATAATGATGTTAAAAACTCCCAGGTTAGAGTACTTTTTGTGAAACGTACCTCTGCTATTCTGTGTGCACTGTCTTGAATCTCTTGCAATGGTTTAGAAAGTTCTGATCTTAACTGGATTTGCTCGCTAGATTTATCTCCTGAAATAAAGCAACTTGTAAGGGCTGCAATTTGATTATAATCGATCATTGAAGGTACCTGAAAAAAGAAGAATGTAATCAGAATCTAATACTCCCCTCAAAGATTTCAGTCGTTTGTATAAATTCTGAAAATGATGCCTACTGAAAGAATAAAAAGTACCATAATAGTCTCATCACCTGAATATCTCTTTCTGAAAATCTAATTTTTAGACTTTTGAACCACGTATATATTAAAGGCCGCCTATATTAAAATAGCGCAGTCATAATTAGTTTAAAGTAACACACATCCAAACAGAGATACATCTTCATCTTGTAAGGGCTGCTATTTGATATACATATATTTTTCAAGTTATTTGACCCGCTATATGATCAAGTCATCCAAGTAAAAGTAAGTTGTAATGGCCAACCCGTTATATGAAAAATATAAAACTGATGTACTGGAGGCTGGAGCATTTGAAATACCTACAGGAAGAATCTCACTTCTATTCTCATATAGTCTGGTATGTTGTAATGACCATTATAACCATCCTTACACACGTACTACCATCATGGCATCATCTGTCCGTTTCTAATTCAGGGGTTGTAGGTGAGCTTATTTTCATGCTCTGGTGTGTGGATGCTGATATATGTAAACAATTAACAATGCATATATGCAATAGAAATTTTGACATGGTGTATTTGCATGAAAAAAAAATACTCAGGTGTGTTGGTTATCATAGCGAAGCAGATGCACCTAGCCAGAGATTAGCAAAACCTCTTATATTTAGGACAGAAAGTGACAGTCCAATGGAGAATGGATGTCCAACAAAACATCCATGCTGATATATAACAGGTGAATCCCTTTTCAACCTATTCATGGGAACAGATCTTCGATATTATGGTACAGTTTTGCATCTTTTTTACTCATCTACAGATTTCTTGGAACAATGTTGCTGCAAAATCTTGTTTCCCAGCTGTATTTCCATCGTTTAACAGAGCCAGATACACTGAACATAGTTTTCAGTCCATGAAACACCAAACAATAAAATTGGTAAGAAAATAAGGAAAGTCAAGACTTCAAAGTTTAAACCTAGTGCCATGAAACCATATGAAACAGCGACTCATATTTTGATGATATAATGATAAAAACCCAAAAACCAAATATTTTAGAAAGTTGCAAGATGTGTATAGCTGGTGACATGAAACCATATGAATCTATTTGCTTCACTCCTGGTTCAAAATCTTAGCAGGCCCAAAATCCAATAACCTCGCCACCATATCATTCTTGAGTAAAACATTATTAATTGAGGCATTCCTATGCACAACCGAGCGAACACAATCTTTATGATAATATGTTAATGCGTGTGCAATACCTTGATCGATACTAACCTGTGTACCCCAGTTTACTCCTAATGTCATGCCTACACCATAAAGTACATTACCTTTCTACACCATAAAGTCAAAAACCTATAATACAACTTTAACTGCATAAAAGTTAGTTAACTGATGCGATAAGAAAGAATACTGATTTGAAGTCATTTCCATATGCAACTACTCCATTACCTCAAGCAACATAGCTCGTGTCTACCCTCTGTTTCCCGAACCTTTGTGAATCAAACTTATGATTCCTGCATACGGGTTAAATGAACCACACATAAAGGTGACTTCCCCTTGACATAGGGCAAACAACATATATCTTTTAGTTAATAGTAAACCAGATCAGAGAGATAAGGCGAAAGTGGAAATAAAAAATAAGAAAACCTTGCATCGTTTCTAACTGCCGAAGAAGGGTTCGTAACCACCAATGTTTATCTCAAGTAAGGACGCAGGGGAGTTGCACCCATACCGCCGCATTAGATCTTCCCACTGCAACCTGTAGTTTGGCGTGCAACCCGTTCTAGCTCATACTCTCTTAGGCCTTTCTGGAGTCGTAGGTATCTGCGCTCATAAAAAAGCGTACTTTATAATAAGAAAACAATCATTGTTGATGGAAAAAAAATCTAAAATTGAGTTATCTAATTTACTTTGATTACGAAGGCTTAAGAGAAAAGACATACCTGGTTGATAGGAATGATATTAAAATTGAGTTATCCAGTTTAGGGATTAATTTTCTTTTCATGCTCATGGTTGAGTAAAAACTGCTGCGAGGATTTTAATACGAATGATGTTAGGGTTTATAGTCAGTCAGGGTTGTAGTTATGAATGATATTAGAGTTTAACAGAAAAGATATGTTTTACCTTTAATATTTTTGTGTTTATTAATTTGATTTTGTAGTCAGATATCAAAACAATAGTCTGGTCTAATGGTTGAGTGTCTTTATATTGTATCGCAAGACCCAAGTTCAATTCATGCCAGTGACAATTTTTTGAAAATTTTGGAATTTACATATAATATATTGAATTATAAAAATCTGAAAATTCTAAAAATAAAAAATGATGACATGGATTTAATGGCTGCTTATGTGGCATTTCCCTCCTGTTATATATAATGTAAAGATATATATATATATATATGTATATATATATATATATATATGTATATATATATACATACATATATATATATATATATATATATATATATATATATATATATATATATATATATATATATATATATATATATATATATATATATATATATATATATATATATATATATATATATATATATATATATATATATATATATATATATATATATATATATATATATATATATATATATATATATATATATATATATATATATATATATATATATATATATATATACATATGTATGTATATATATATATATATATATATATATATATATATATATACATATATATATATGTATATATATATATATATACATATATATATATATGTATATATATGTATGTATATATATATACTAGCGTCGTAACCCGCCCAACGGGCGGGGTCGTTTTTTTTGTTGTTACAGAGGGTTTATAGTTAGTCCGTTTTTAGTTTATTATTTTTTAACTTAACTTTTAGCACATTTTAGTTATAGTTTGCGGTTAAGTAATGTTATATTAATGTTTAAATTATTACTCTTTTAACATTTAAATTCAATCCAAATTTAAATAAAAAATTCTCAATTAATTTTTTGAAGTTTTTTAAAAGAAGTCTAAAATGCATTTGTATTTTATTTAAGTTTGTTGGCGGTGTGTGATATTTTTATGCTTTGGGCCACCGAATAGACGTATTATCTATGTTTATAATGATGTACCTATATATTTATATGAGACACATATATCTATATTTTTCTAATTTTTTGTTAAAACATATTTGTGTGTTTTTTGTGTTTTTATGAACAAAGAATCTTCGGCTGTGTGAGATAAAGATAGAATTATTATTAGGGTAAAAACCATAAAATATCATCGTACTTATTAAGAGGTGCCGACTTTAAACGCTTACTAATTAATCTCGTGACTTTACCATTGTACTTTCAAATTTGTTTCGGTTAAACCAATATAAGCGTAAAATGACTATATTACCCTTTTATATGACTAATATACTCTTTGTCTTCTTTCCTTTCACGTTGATTAAAAAACCCTCTTTTTGACAAACTCTATCTGTGTGTTTTGCAAAACCCATTTCCTGGTAATTTTTTAAAGAGGGTTCATATCAGCTAGCATCAAAGCCAACAAAGTTATCCCTATCATCGAGTACCACATTATCAAGAAAAAAGAAAATGCATTTGTTGATATATCATCAGAATTTCGCATATCTATTTATTGGCTACCCATAATCCCTCGACTCTATATCATTATTCATAAAATACCACTTTAATACAACATCATGTAGAGAAAACCATAGCTAGCTGGCAGTCGTATGAGCATCAAATATCATAATAAAAAATATGATCTATGAGTGATGAAAATATGAAAAATATTTAAACATGAGCTGAAATTTGAAATCAGGTGATGAAAATATAGAGTTAAACTGATGTAATGAATTGATTAAGATGTTACTTATTACTTGGTGAAAAGTGAAAATAATAATCGGATTAATAAGATTGGTATGGATACATGGTTTATGTTGAATGGATGAATATTCTGATTTATATGATTTGTGTTTGTGCGAGTGAGAGAAGTGAGGAAAGCGGGTTGAATGGATTAATATCAGGTAGAGAAAAGCAAGCAGTAAGGCAAACAAATGGTTACTCAACTTTGAAGAAGACAAGAGTAATATAGTCATGTCACGATTATATTGGTATAATCGAAACAAATTTGAAAGTACAAAGGTAAAGTCACGAGATTAATTAGTAACTGTTTAAAGTCGGTACATCTTAATAAGTACGATGATATTTTATGATTTTTACCCTATTATTTATAAGAGGACCATATTCTTAACATCAAGAAGAAGTACATATTTAATTAGAACATATTGATAGCGGTTATATAAAGCAAGGCCGAGCCGAACAAAAAAAAAACCGAAATAAAAAACCACTCTTGCAAAATCATAAACCAAAAATCGAAGCGAATTAAACTGAGCTAAACCAATACCGAATCGAAACCGAACCGAGCAAAACCAACAGAATAAATAGTCTTGCGTATTTTTTTTTGTTTTTAACTTGAAATCGAACCGAATCGAACCAAGCAATCCGACATAAATATACAAAACCCAAAATTGAATCGAAAATGATCAGTTTATTTCATAGGGATGCGTCTAGCACGTAAATATTTTCTAAGAGTACGTTTGTGTGTTAGTTTATGTGTTTACAGTTATGGTTTGGTTTTCCGTTTTTTTACCCCTGGCCACCCCCCGATCGTTTTTTTTCTCTTATATGTATACATTTTTTTTATCTTTTTTTGTATTAGTTTCTTGTTTTTGATATTTTTAGTGTTTGGTCTACTCTACGGACTTGTTTAAATTCTTATCAATCTTTTGTTTTACTAAAATGGGTTATTTTTAATATTATTTAAAATGTACGTCTTTTAGTGGGATCGTTTTTGTTAAAATAAAACTTAAACAAATGTATTTTTTGATTTCTTTTAGTGCTCGGTCGACCCAGAAAACTTGTTTTGTCTCGTTTCAATATTTTGTTTTACTAATATTTTTTAAATTATTTTAGTGAAATCAATTGCTCATTGGCAAATGTATACTTATGAAACTATATCATTAAAAAGATAAATAAAATATACATGGCGATATGTCTTGATATGGAAAAGAAAAAAAGAAATGATAGTTTTATGCACATGAGTCTTGATATGGAAAAGAAAAAAAGAAATGATAGTTTTATGCACATGAGTTTTGACTTTGCACATAAAGAATGTACAAATGCCAACAATTAAACCATTTCGACTCAACACCAAACCGAAAGATCTAAAAGTATTGGGTTCGAGTCTTGCTAATGTTTGTGAGATATGTTGTATAGGGTTCGAAAAAATTGGTGTTCTTTTAGAAAAAACTAATATCTATTGCCCGTTTGAATTCTTGTATTGTGAACTCAAAGAGCCTGATACATATGAATCTCCGAAACAGTGGTTCTGTTCATAAAGGTTCATTTCAAATAATTATCAGTTTGGAGTGTATCCGCGTATTTTTTCGGTGGTAGTAAGTAGATCAGTAGTAATAATGGTTAGAGTAACGCCCTTAACATTTTTGCCTTTCTTTATATATTTATGTATAAAAAATTATTTCTAAACCAAAAATGCAAACATAGATTCAAGACTTTCAACAAATTTAACAACTTAAAAAATATTGTACCTGAACTACTCGAGATCCAATTACCTAAATTGCCTAATAACAGTTAGGCTCATATGAGCAGGAGCATCAAATACGACTTGTAGATATCCTGGTGACCAGAAGACGCCATACCCAGTGTATGTTTTTCACTAATGTAAAGGTCTCACACTCAGTGAGCTTACTCTTCTTCGGTTCTTCCCCATGACTGCATCTGTAGCCTCCAACCTTCTCTCCCTTTCTCGCTCCCTACGCTTCTCTTCACGCGTAATCACCATATTAAACCAGCACCATTCAATACCTGTTGTGTGCAGGCTTGTATGGCCCCTCAATTTGTACACTGATGTAGTCGGCTTGGTCCTTGCTCAACTTGGTCAACTTAGCTCCAAGCTTTCAAAGATGGAGTGCAGCAACCTTCTCATCAAGATGTTTGGGTCGTGGTTCTTAATCTATTTTCAGTCAACAAAAGGCGATTTACTCGGGTAACTAACAACTTAGAATGAACTATTTATTCCGTCTCTACCGTTTCAGGCAGGCGCAAGCACACCAAAAATGTTATTTACCACCATATTGTTGTAGTTCGTAATTCAAAAAAAATTGTTCTTGCGCTCTTGTTTGCCTGGCTGCAGCCTTGCATGCCTCTTTTGAATGTCTTGGTTGTTGCTGCAGACTGTGTTTATAGTTTTTTAAGTACTCCCTTTTCATGGGAAGTTGCAGCTGGCTTTGTTACATCTCAACTGAAAAGAGAACAAACATACATGACTTTTAATTTAAAAAAAATCAGTTTACAAGAATTTAAAAGAGAAGGTAAAACAGAGATAACGAAATCTCATTTAGCACTAACAAATTCAGTTTTCCAGGAACCTTATCGTAAAATAATTCGGTATTTTAAATCATTATTTTGGTATAATTGGGTATTTTTAGGTATTTTAAGAGTATATTATTTGGACGAAATTTTTAATAAAATGCTTGTGATTCCACGGGTCTCATATAATGTTTAAGTTTCTTTTATATTTTTCTCCTTTTGACAAAAATGAACACAAACTCTAATATTATCTGATGTAGCCCTGTTAAATCTAATTATTAGGTTTTACCTTTAAACCTGAAGCTGAATCTTTTAAACATGAACTCAACTCTGTATGTGTCAAAATTTAATAATCAAAAAAATAACCACTCACCTGATTTGTGAACTTGATTTCGTCCAGGTAAACAAAAGTCTGTTCAGTGGATATGCAGCACATGGTTACGCTCCTGCAAGTTTTAACTATAGGTTGGTTTTGTTTCAATCCGCTTCCTGTAACATGTCTAATCACAGAAGTGTGTATTACTATGCACAAAATGTAAACTTATTTACCTCAGCTTCCGTCACATGTCATCTGGTTCTTTCTACGGTTCATCTTCCTTGACCTCGTCTCGTTAAGAGTGATGATTTGCACACTCCATATATTGATTGGTACACTCCAAAATATATATGTAAATAACTTGAGTGTGCAAATCATCACTCTCTCGTTAAACATCTCCATTTTCGGCAACTTGCTGGTTTCCTTTGCTATTTTCTTTTTTATTCTGTTTGTTACTTTCAAGTTCAAGGATCACATTATAATTAGTAGGGACGAACGGATAGCAAAAAAAACATTACTCACAGTATGTAACAGTTAACTTATGTTTATGAGTGTTGAGGTTCTTGAGATATAATTAAAATGCCGTTAGTAATTTAACTAAATGGTTTCTTCCCATGATCTCGTCCTGCCTGATATTTAGGTACAAGGTGAAGATGTCCTCTAATTTGATAAAGTCAGTTACGTATCACTCTGCAGATAAAGAAGATCATTAGAAGTTCATAATTAGTAAGGACTAAAAACGACAATAAGGTAGTACATTAAATGGTCTAGCAATCACAGAATCCTACGTGTTCAATTACTTATAAGTAGCCAGATATTCAGTTCCGTTCAAGAATGGAGATTGCAAGAATTTTAGAAAGCATACATCTATGGACTTTGGAGAGCATTTAAGTTTTGGCAAATTGACCCTTTTTATTGAATCTACATGTAACCTTGAAAGTAAGGTGAAAGAATCAAATGGGCACAAATATGCGATCTTGACGGCCATTTGGTATCATTAGTATTCACTCTTAATCGTTGAACAGATTCACGTTTATCATGACCTAAGTGTCAAGAAAAAGAAGTATGTCAAACCGAATTAACTATTTTACATAATGGGGTATGATATAAATATCATAAATGACTAACGTTTGTAAAAATTGTTCACACTTCAACTTCTAGAAGTAATCTGGAAGGCACTTTGAACTTGAAGGTGGCAACATATCACACAGGCCAAAACCTTCCTGAAATGAAACCGAGGCATTAGAAAAGAAACGCATCACATATAATAACCTCAAGCGAAAAGAGAGTTACCTACCCATGACGCACCAAAAGAATTGAAACTAAAATCAGGGGTTGAGTTGCATTGTTATCAACACGTCAGATAATCAATTGAGGCCAAAAGTATAAACATTAATATAAATGTTGTAATTGTTACCAGAGGTCTGCGTAGTGTAGGTGTAAGTATGCGTTTCATGATAGAATTTAGTTCTTGCACTTCAAAACCTTGTACTATAAAAACTCATAGTATAGTGACCAATGAAGTACACCCTACAGAATAAAGCAAAGAGCAAACTGCAGTCTTATATACATATAGTTTAGATTTGTTGTTGAATACACATTAATAGGTAGGCGCATGTGTACCTTTGTTGTGACAACAAATGTAGATGGCTTACCACCATTTGCGTTGATCCAGTTTATAAGACGTTGACGGTGTGCATCTGCGCACCACAAGCAGTAACCTGGTATTCGCGAGATTGTGCCCTTGTATGCATCTGATAAAAGATACAGTATAAACAAACATTGGTTAGGAGATAAAAATAACAGAATAATGTATGCAAGTTTCTGACTTAAGTGTAGGAAATGAAGAATGATGAAAGATATTCACGAACATATGCAAAAAGAAGTCTAGCATTATCACCATTAAGAAAATATGTCAACTTACCTGATGCATTTAGCACCCAAGTCATTGCGGAAGCCACAATGAAGATCCACATAGTTCATGTGCCCTGTACCATTAGTCAGCAAAAACTTGTAGCCACGGACATTAAGAGAATCCTAAACAAATAAATTGAAGGAAAAAAATACATCTTTGTATATCTTTAGATAATATGCTTTTAAAATGGCATGTCTTTTAAATAAAACATAATGAAGAATCAATCATTGTGCTATTATCTTTCGGATAAATTCACCAATATGGAAGGCCCATCGTGGATCTTTGCTTCAAAGGTGTAACCACCATTATTTATCAGGAAAATGATAGGGACTCCATGATCTGGTAAAACCAGCAATCACTTCGATAAAGAAGCTATACAATCAAAACACTTCGCCAACATAAAGTCGTCAAACTGGAAAGCAGGTTCAACCGTGCATCCTACCAAAGAAAAATGTATCTGTGCATTCCTTAGTGCCATTTTTCATGACTCTAGTTCGGAACGCTCCAAACCACAATATTACCAGTCTCGCGACCCCGGTTTCCTCCAGCTATGGTTACGACCCCTAAATATAACACAAAATTGTTTCCATTACTTCAATGAGATATATAAATGGATTTTAAGCAATTGTCGCATAAGAACACGTATTTTTAACTGTAGTACTTGCCATCCACATGACCAAAATGGCCTTTAGACGAACCAGCCACAAGCTTAGGTATGCTGTCCGATTAAGCATTAATCAAACTGTTGCTTCTTATTTTTTTGCTAACAGTGATATTTCAACTTAGGAAGTAGGAACTGTGTAGGAAACAAAATCAAATGACAGTAACCAGAGGTGGCAAATGGCTGATTCTGTGTAATGATTGAGTTACCCTAAAAACAACGTACCTGCTTTTGAAGTCGGGGACATACAACACTTTTCAGGTTCAGAGTCTACGAGTATCAATAAACGGCATAGAGTCGATATCCCCTGCAAGAAAGACATATTACATAACTTCAGTCAATACCAAACAACCCAAAATAACATATAAACAGTAAGACACTGAATTAAATACAGTCATATACCTATAGTACCGCCCAACTCAATAACACAAACATCAGGTGAACCTTCTTTTCCGTACACAGGTATAGCCGCAACTCGTTCTATCCAATCTTGAATGTCAGCTGTAATATGTGGCACAACCTGAACCGTTTTTCCTTGATAATCTCCCCTTCGTTCCTTGTCAATAAAAGACTTCACCCAAAAAACAAAACTACCTCAGATTAATTTTCGGAAACAATAACCGATTTAAGCACCACAAAATTCTCTTCGAACAATCATAACATTCCACTATTGTCGCCCATAGAAGTGGCCCCACCTTGTCTGGATTGTTGACCTAAACCAACACAAAAGATATAGTTATGTCACCGTAGCCACCAGTGCGAGTCCTTCCAGTATTTGCCTGTAAAAGTGTACAGTTATGTTAACACATGTAATTTAAAATAATTTTAGCTTCATTAGTGTGGTCTAGAAAGAATTTACAAAAAATTTAAGCAACATACTTAATGGCGTATGAACATCCAAAGCACAAATCTGATAGAAATCAATCTAATAGTGGGCACTTACAGAACGACTTAATATCAATTCACCCACTACCCCACTCACCATGCCACATCTATTTACAACTGTATGTATCAGCATGTTGTTGTCATGATGAAGTAAAGAAACAGAGAAACACTCACCTTCTTAAATAGATCCTTGCTCATCAGTTTCTCAAAGAGTTGCGCCTAATATTTTTCACATGAACAATTCTTATCAGTTTCTCAGAGATATACAATACAATACCAATTATACTTTTATGTACCTTATAAGCACATAAAGCTGATGTGACATCTGCAATTACCTTCAGAAACATAAAGCCACGACACTCTGGTGAAGAAACAAAGAAGCAAAACTCACATGGTACAGCTTCCTACATTCAGAATTAACCATACAAATTGTAAGGAAAACTCAGTAATTAATTTGCAATATATTAAAGAAGAAGCATTTGATCCTAATTTAAACAAGTCATGTATATACAGAAGTCTCTAAAATCAGGAATAATGAAAATAACATGAGCAACCCCAAACATTGTTCCTTTTGTTGAGCGTACGTCTATTTTGGGACAGTGGGTATAATTCAAATGTAAAGAAGTGAAGTGAGCACACAGACCTGATTATTCTGACGTAAGGGACGTTGCGGACCTTTAGAAATCCGAGTTCCGATAGAAGAGTGGTAAATTATTTACTCTATAAAAACACTATTAGTTGGTAAGCACTTAAAATTATGTAGGCACTTCATAAACGACCCGATTTGGCTAACATATATGGGTGGTCTCAAGTTTAATATTGCGATGTGAAACATTATCTACCTCTTTTATTTAAAACATTAAATTCATAGACAAACGCCATGATCAACTTGCTATGCTACTTAAAGAATTCTTTAAATTTTATCAGATTTGGAGAATAGGAACTAACTTCTTATCCTTCAAGACTTGAATGCTTGGATGATAAATGAGAAAAAACAAATACTTCTTGCATGATTTAAAGACCTTTTTTTACCATGATCTCCTAGAAACAAAATCCATGATTTTACACAAGATTGAAATTTACAAGAGTTGAGACCCTTTAATGATACTTTTCTCGTAGAGATTCAAAATATTCTTTATTTGGTTTCCTCTGTTTAATAAATAGAGAGATCAGAAGGAAAGCGATTTTGAATGTAACTATTCGCACACACGGATGCAGAAATGCAAGTGTGTGGAATTACAATTGGAAACCTACCCTCTGATCCTCAATTATAAAACTTCAGTTGCTCATTCTCGTTCATCTGTTTTTCCCGTAAATGGTTTTCAATAAAAGACACAATAAAATAGGTATTATAATGGTGAATAGAATATTTAACTTCTGTATTGAATTATAATACCTAACATTGCATAAAAGACCCAAGAAGGGCAGTCTCCATCATTTGTACACCATTCAGGTTCAATAAAAACACACGATTAGTACTCGAACACTTAATTAAAAGTTACAAAAGGAGGATGATTGTATATGGTTAAACAGCATATGAAGAATCCCTAATATGCATTCTAAACAATAGGGTCAGCCTGCATACACAACAATCAATTAAATCATGAATTTCATAAAGAAAACTTACATCACTCAAAAGACGCATGCTTGACATTTATGTTTACATCAACCTTGATTTCTCACCTATACCTAATTTGTTACAAAGATATAAAAGCACCAGAACACCATCATTATAATAAGAAAAGGCAAAAAAAAAGAGCTACTATGCATTTGATTAATTCGTATACCTGAAACATTTGGTATCATTGTTTCTGCAACAATAAAATATCTACAAACATACCTAATTAGGGTTTACAAAAAAATATACATACCTTTTTACGTGATTAATGAGGGTTTCAAAAAGACTTCTGATAATTACATAACATAGCAAACCATACGTTCTGTGCCATCCATCTAACCTCATACTTCCAAAGAAACCATAGAAATCATTACCTGTTATTAGGTTTTGAGTTTTTGAGATGAGACAAATGAATGAAGGTCTCGTTTTTAGATGCGTATGTAAATATTAGGGTTTTGTATGAATCTAAGATTTATTTAAAAATAATAATTTAGGAATAGATATGTATAAATTCCAAAATTGTAGATAAAGAGTGATTTCAGTTCAATATCTATAAGATAAATACGTACATACAGAAAAACCAGAATATTTGTGTGTATCTTTTATATAACTTATTATTAATGTATATCTCTGTCTTTTATATAACTTATTATATATGTTAATATTAGATTTTGATGAGCTTATTACCTGTGTTTTGTATCAAAAATCACAAATAATGGGTTGGCTAAGTTGGTAAAGGTGCTTGTATTCGAATGAGAGGTCATGAGTTCGAATCTTGCAAGAGCCATGATATTGTTTTTAAAAAATCTGAACTTAAATGAGTTTTTATTAAAAACCGAAATTAATGAAAAAAATCGAAAATTATATAAAACGCTTGACCCGGTCCAGACCCCTCTTGGCCCAGACTTGAACTGGACTGGTCCAAACCGCCTCAGCCCATACCTTCAAAACGCAGTTTTCAAAATTGCGTTTTCAAAACGCGATTTTGAAACAAAACGCGTTTTTAAAAACTACGGTCCGCCCAAAATGAGTTAAAAAAGGAAAAAAGTGAGATTTTATAGCAAATACTCAAATCCTATTGGTTAAAAGATGTGACTGGGATATGACTGGGATCTAAAACTGTGGTTTCAAGTCATAAATATACCTATATATAATATAGAGATATATATATATATATATACATATATATGTATATATATGTATATGTATATATATATATATGTATATATATATATATATATATATATATATATATATATATATATATATATATATATATATATATATATATATATATATATATATATATATATATATATATATATATATATATATATATATATATATATATATATATATATATATATATATATATATATATATATATATATATATATATATATATATATATATATATATATATATATATATATATATATATATATATATATATATATATATATATACTAGTTGCAAAACCCGCCCGATGGGCGGGTATGACTTGTGATTATCGTTTACTATTTTTACGATTGTAAATATTTGTTTGTATTTTTAAGAAGCATAATATGAGTTATTCATGCTTTTTTAGTAAAAAGTTATGTGTACATGTGCTTTAAATTTTGTAGCTTATATAGTTGTTTTTTAATCCTGAATGCCAAATTTTAAAATTTTAGTTAAACAATAATACGCAACTCATCGTTGAGTTGCATGGGTAGTTCAACTTCTTCGACTATGTAGCAAATTGCATACTACTTCACAGGACCGAATTTGGGCCTGTTCAGCGTGAGTAACTGGACAGGGCCCAACATCCTAAAGGGCCTCATAATTCTGGCAACTCTATGCATTAAAAAGCAGCCCACTAAAAGCCCAGAAATTGTTCAAATACTGTTCACCAGTTCATTTCCGTTTACAATTTAATATCATTTCATATATTTTATTATCTTCGCCAAAGATATAATATATGTCCTCTGTTTTTAATTATTCAATTTAAATAATAGCGACAACTAAAACTGGGCATTTTATATGTTGTAAAGTTTTTAAGAGTTAATTATCTTTGTAAAAAAATTAGTAACTAAGGGGCCTAATTTGTAGCAACTACACATGGCTACTTAAAACCACGGGCCGGCTCTGCCACTTCATACGACAATTAGCACAATAATAAAGTTTTTAAAGACTTTTCAGGGCCCGTTTGGTTTGATATTGGGTTTAAGTGTAGGTTTAGGTATGGATTTACATTTTTTATTTGATTTAAAATTAATTTTTATACAGATGAATATAAAACTCTAATTTAAAATTTAATATTATAAAACAAAAATAAAAAGAAACTAATCAAATTGAGTGATGGAGAAAAATAAAAGACCCACTTTTATGAAATAATGTGTGATAATGTAAAAAATATATGAGCATGGAGTTGTAAATGGCAAAATTTCAAGTCTTATCCTCTATTTGAGGACCCATAAAAATATACTAAATAACTATTATTTTCGTCACATATTAAATGTTCACTATTGAATATTTAAAAGTCACTGTTTCTAAACTTTGAATATAAATATTTGTATTTGTGTTATATAATATTTGACGAAAGTCATAAGAATAGATTCAATTTAAAAAAAATTAATTGGTATAATTTTATCGAGTATTATATAACACAAATACAAATATTTATGATTAAATTTTAGTAACAAAAACATAAAATATTTCATAGTTAACACTTATTATGAGACAGAAGAGTACAATCTACCATGATGTCAAAATTTTTAGTCAAATATTTATTACTACCGAAATCCTCTCTCGCTTTATTATTGCCTATAGAAAATAATTTTTTATTTTCTTGAGATGCCGACAAACACCAAGGTACTTCCAATTCCTTATTAACATTTGAAGCAAAAAAAGCACATTTAAATAAAGTGTCATAAGCATGTAAAAAGAATGGAAAATAGATTTTTGTGACAGATATTCTCAAATTTAACGTATCATTATATGTAAACAAATTAAAGTATCAATATACATGTGTTAAAAAAGAGGCATCCTTACGCTCATGCAGAACATTAGCCTGAAGTTCAAGGACTCTCCTTTTAGGTTTGCATATTTTTGGCATCATAATAGCAGTCAGAGTCATGGCGCCAAGGGCTGGTGTGAGCAACGGCACCACTTTTGAGAACGGCGCAAGGCTCTCGCGCCGTCGTCACAAGCTCACACGGTGAGTTTTTAATTTATTTTTTCATGACACAAAAAATACCTTTATGGCACCAAAATCACCTCTCCCTCTAAAAAGTAGTCTCATAGAATTTTTCGTGCCATAGCCTACTTTGCTTACGTGGCACCACTTTTTTGCTATGACACCACGACTCCTCGTGCTCTAAAAGCGAACACATGTGTTTCGACATCAACATCTGATGAAGTGTCATCCAACAGATGGAACATATTGTTTGTTACACGCCCACAAAATGATACTTATTTCTTCTCCTTATATAAAAATGTAGTGAGGTTCCGTTAGATAAACCCCCGTGAATCAACCTTACTTTACTCGGATTTTTAAGTCTCTTAATGCAAAGGTTAAAAGTTTATATATATTTGACCTTTAAGCTACGTTCATGGTGGAGGCAAGTAGCTGTCACGTTCAGGGCAGTGAATGATGATGGTGTGTTTGTCTAAGCTTATATAAAAATACTTATAGCTTTAGCAAAAGCAGCAAGTTATGAGTAGCTTAGCAAAAAAGCTTAGTTAATGAATGATTATGGTGTGTTTGTCTAAGCTTATAGAAAAGAAATTATAGGTTTAGCAAAAGAAGCAAGCTATGAGTAGCTTTAAGCCATGAACATGGTGGCTGCAAGTAATTGTCACATTCAGGGAATCGAATGATGATGGTGCCTTTGTCAAAGCTTATATAAAAAAACCCTTCTCGCATTAGCAAAAGAAGCAAGTTATGAGCAGCTTAGCAAAGAGCTTGGTTAGACGTGTTTAACTAATCTTATTGTATATGAATCAGTAAGCTAATAAGCACCTCGAATTGGCTTGGCCAAACGCCTTATAAGTTTATAATAAATTTTTATCACTCAGTTAGGCATAGGAAAATGATTCTTGTATCTATTTTGCATCTCTTTGACCTGTTTAAAAAAATAACATTATGCAAACTAATAGATCCATAAGCAAATGGGTCAAATTTGCAGCCTTTAGAAAAAAGCGACCAGTAGTGATGTAAATTAGAACTTACCAAATGCAAGAACCACTATTTCGTGTTGTACTACTGTCAAATATGCTATGAATGCATGCCATGCATCTAGATTGATCTTGTCAAAGTCTATGTGCTGAAGGATTTGTAACATAATGGAATATGTGAATCGATCTATTAGCTTTTCAAGAATCAGTTGTCCCAGTTGCTGATGTGGAAGAATTCAAGTAAAAGTAGCTCGTTCTTCCGTGTTTTGCAAATGTTTGAACACTATCTTTATATAACTTACAACTATGTGATTCTCATTATGAAGACGAAACGTCGTTGAACGGTTATCGCTTGAACGGTTTGATAAATAATTATCACTGAATATTGAGAACATGAATTGTGAACCTTTTTTCTGGAAACATAAGAACATCAATGGCGAAAAGAAAGAAATAAAGTTAAGCTATTTCCATATAGAAATATTTTTGTTACCCTTATTTGACCCGTTAGAGATAAAATTATAACATTGAGCAACAGATTCATAAGTGAAAATGTCCCAATTTTTAGAAAATTTAAAAAAGAAAACTACAACAATTGAAAACTCTAACTTATCATTAGAAACTCCTGATTTTTGTCGCCCTATAAACTTTTTTTGTATCCCTTTTCTCCACAAGAAGTTTTAATATGTACTCAGAAGCAGATGTTCCTCCAAATATCTACATTAATATCCTTAGCTCGTGAGTTCGACCAAGTACATTTCCCGTTTCTACATCAACACATTCTCATTCAATGGACCACTTTGCCAATCATTAGGATCAGAACCATCCTTCATGTCAATAGTTAAACCTGGCAAAACTTTGCGAAGCATCTAAAACTTTGCGAAGCATCTATTTTCGTATGTTCGACAAAGATTCTATTATTGATGCTACATCGACTTACATGTTTGAAGAATAGGCTAATATTGATACCGCAATAGAAGACGTGTCTACAGATACTGCCTCTAACTGCAGTCCTTGCAATGGTCCGGTACCATAACCATTCTTCACCTTGTCGGTTTCAAAGCAGTCTACAGAACGAAATATGCAGTTAGCATTCCGAACTTTATTCATCCAATATCGCAAATCAGAGCTTGATTCATCTAAATTTAATCATATTCCGAAAAACATTAGTAATAATTTCTTCAATTTTTTGAATTTGGGCGTTTATTTACACGTAAAAGAAGACCTACAATATCACCAGCCTATCTTGTTGCAATCAAGAGTCAATATGGAAATTATCTTAAAAAATCTACAAAAATTGCATGTTTCCTTGAGAAAGTGAAGCAGATAGTTGTTGTAATTCAACATATTAATTTCTTTTAGTCATCGTTCACAAACATTGTTACGTTAGCACATACATACATAATTAGGACAATGTTGACTGCCCAGAGTGTGTTATGTCATTTCCTGTCTTTAAAGCACTGGCAGAAGAGGTAACCTTTTATTGACTTGACTGTTACTCAAATACGGATTGGTATCTCCGCATAGTAGTATACGTGTATCACTGATATTACAGGCCAACAAAAATCTCATTCTTTCTAGGCCAAATTAGGATAATAGCTTTCTATTTAGGATGTAATTAATAAGGCTTTTGAAAGTGATTTCATTTCATACTCTCAAATATTATCTTTTGGATTTATTTCATCACAATCTATTGATTCTATTGTCACACTAATGAAATTATGAAATAAACTTAAACCTCATAATTGTAAATCCATATCACCAAGTGTGCATATACGTTTTTTGGTTGCCTCTTTGCTACGTCGCAGTTTAGGTAGGGGAAAGACTTTCTAATTTATGAACAGTACTTTGGTTACTTTAAACACAATCAGATTAAATGTGTGAGTTTCCTTAAAATTGGGCAATGAAGAACAAAAAATTAATACCTGTAGGCAGCCTCCATCCATAATCACCAATCCAATAACTTTTTGCTTCTTTAACTCTGGCAAGACTTCCTTAAATTAGCAATCAGGAGAAGTGTGCTTCTCGGGCTTAAAAACTCAATTTAATTTCTTATTTAGTCCAGCCAGAAATTATTTGACATGTATATTGGCTATCCGCAAGAAAGGATCAGCTCATATCAGCAAGCCCAATAAGAGGTTGTGAACCGGTCAGAAAGCCCCAATCAGTAAATCTATATCAGCAAGCCAGAATCCATGTACGTGTAATGGTTTTCAACAACAATCGGATGAGTCTTTCCACGCGGTCCATACCTAAATAACTATCTAAACGGGAACCATTCCTCCTGGTACTTGTTGCGTCTGCATCCCTTTGTTATTCTGGTTATCAGCGATTGGTTATTACAGAGTAATAAATTTCAGAACAAAAGAAGTAATTACATGTCATCCCGCCCGTTTTGGACACCCATTTACCCATATCAACCCGTTAATATATCTTCAACCTATGGTATTTTCTTTTTTATCTTTCTCAGTCAATGTAGGAAGATCCACAATCACCCATGGAACATGTTGAACCTTGCTTTTCATGACCTCAAAGCCACTATTGCACTTTTGCTATTAGTGAAACTCTAAAATAATGGTAGATAGAGTGTGTAAACGTGCAAACAAAGAGAAAAAATGGATAGTTGTAACGAACATAACATTCATGAATTACATGTTCACTTACCACCATGGTTTATTTGTTGTTGTTGGTAGTTTAGATATATCTGCAATTATATAAAACATAGAAAGCAGAAAAATAGAAGGGTCAAACAGGCCATTTGGGTTGCACATTACCCACAAACTTTACCTATTTGATCTAAAACAAAAAGTACAATTCTTCATATCTGTTCAAACGGGATGACTCTAAGCCATCCTTGTTTAACACTCAAACATACAATATATCAGTGATAACCTCATTTTCTGAATAAAATAACTTTAACATAAATTTTGCACTAAATCGTTCTTTGTAGCAGCATTTTGCATAATAAGGAACAGGACACCTTACTAATAAGTCATCAAGACGACTAAAATTTAGACATATCAATATAACATAACAAAGTTACAAACCTCGCTACTCAAATTTGTTAAGAGTATGTGCAACTTCTGTCACACTTGTGGGGATAGCTTTACTGGTGTCCCCTTAAAACATCTATGTCTAACTATGACTTTCTCCATGACCCAAGTTGGCATCTAATTGTTCCATATAATTGAAGTTTTTGGTAATGAATCACTTCAGGCTTAACCTCAGCATCGCCTATTGTGTATCCTCATCGAAGGAGCATTTGATTCCTTTAGACGCGAACTTGATGGTTGAACAATATATGCCTCAAATTTTATGATATCAGATAAATTTGAAAGCAAATCAGTATATGCCTCAAATTTAAGATATCAGATAAATGAGAAAGCAAATCAGTCAACTGTCTTCAGCGTCATGATAAGATATCTTGTTATTGTCAGTCCAATGTAAACACATATAAAAAAATTACTTACTTTGAACCCGATCGTATAGACCATTACCCAACACGTATTTTCTACCACTTTTTTAGAAGTTAAGATGCGAATTTTGGGAAGAATGGACAATTCAATACCTCTCAACTTTCATACAATTCTGAGAGTGCATCATAAATAATCTTCGCCACTGGAGGTCGAGGCAATGAACCTAGAAGCATTTATTATGTTAATCGACGTGTTACCATAAAATCTGCAATTTTCTTGTGTTTGTGTCACCACCATGCTTCCTTAAAGTGAAATTCAAACAAAAGCACCTACAAATAAACCCAAAAAAGTCAAATAAACTAATGGTTGTGCAAGTCGAGTGCATCTACATGATTTTTTTCATAAAATACCTAACCTTTTAGATGTGGGTTACTAAAAGGTTACTATATATATCCTATTTGGGTCACTTTAAAAATGATAATTTATATATACATATGTCAAAGTATGTTTCGAAGTTACCTTTAGTAAAAGCTCTATGTATAGCAAGTAGCATATTCACCATCACCAGCCCAGAAATCAGCTTTAGCAGCCCTTCTAATTATGGCAGCAACAACACTCGCACCTGTTCCAACCGATAAATGTGAATTTCTACCAAATTTCTTGACCGCAAGACTATTTATGAGCATGATTATGAAATCAGTAAGCTCACGACCCACCTAATTTATAAAACATCACATATGTAAAAAAATGCCAAGGAATGATACACCACAACATGAAATCGTTTGGTACATACATATAGCTAATGATGGATAAGACTTAATTTCACAAAAGAAAGGGCTACAAGCAAAAATAATAGACCAAGTTTACTGTAACTTGCATTTCAGGAAAAAGTTGTTTTTCTGAATTTTATTATAAATTATACTGATTGATTGTTGTTTTAGAATTTGAGAAATGCAGAAGCTGATTGAACTACTCACAGCTGCAGACCATCGGTCTTTGATTGTCTCACATCCAGCTTGATTATCTGCTACACAAATATAATAGCCTACCACGATATTGATAATGTACATGAATATCAGCACATGGTGAGAAAGCGCCTACGCCATTGGCACAATATGCTTGTACCCTACATATGTAACATCAATAAAAACATCATATATTGTTTTCTTTGGAGACTTATGGTCTTTCATACCTGAAAAAATCCAAAAAGATTCTTGACATGTCCACAAGTTCAGATCATAATATCGTGATTTAGTAATTTTAATGAGTTTGGCTGCATTTAGTATGGCTGATGTAACCTGTTTCGTCAATTTGGCATGTATACCTGGAAAACAAAATATAATATATACAGATTCATAAGGATTTGAGAAGAAAGAGGTCTTCACTTTCTAATGTAGAAAGACTGACCTGTAAAACAAAACACAAAAACATATATACAAATATTAGGGTTTATCGAAAATAACTTGTAAAACAAAACAGAGAGAACAAATATACGAATATTAGGGTTTATAGAAAATAATATATGGATATGAAGAGAGGCAGGAGATAATAGCTAAATAAAATACGAATGGTTTTTGACTAATAAATTGGTTTGTTGTATATCCAAGTGCTAATTGTACCCACCTTGCCACACCTATTTTCTTAAAAGTCGCACCCACAATCCGCAATCGCAACATCTCCAATAGACCCGCTTTGCGTGAGATCCTTCTCTGAACCGTAAAACATTAAAAAAAACATTAATATGTAAATATAGTCACAAATACCTGCATATTATTAAGGAGGAAAAAGCAATTTCAGAATCATCGCGCACAACATCATCTTTTGAAAAGTCGATCCACGAGGCTTGAGATGATGTCGCATCTGGGTTTTAGACTATTAGGATTATTGTTTTATGGATTTTCCGATTTATATGATATTATAAAATTGGGCCTTATTCCAATTTACATAGCGAACTTAATCTAGTGACTTAAAAAAAATTCGAATGCTAATTTATATAATTAGTTTTTGAAAACATACTGCATCTATTATTATGGTCTGATGGTAGACGCGTTTGTTTATGAATTTTGACAACCGGGTTCAATTCTCGCCAAAGGCAAATTTTTACTTATTTTCAAAATTTTAAATATCAAAAATAAAAAAAAATCTTTAATTCCGAAAATTGTAAAAAAAATGATGACATGGCTTTAATGGATGCTTATGTGACATATCTGATAACTGATATTTTCCCAATTAAAATTTATCGTTCTAGTGTTCTCTTCGAATTGAAAAACTTATGCTTAATGTGTCTCAGTTTTATTTTGGTGGAAACAAATATTTTTGGTTGGTTTTTAAATTTAAATGTGCAAGACTTAAAAGTAAATGTTGTTAAAGTAAAGGGCAAGTATTAAAAGAACGTGAAAATAAATCTAAGTCTAATTAAAAAGAAAGGTGCGATATTTAAAAACGTGACAAAAAGTAAATTAATTAAATGACTAAAAATTAAAGCGTGGCGGAAAATAAAATTAGACAAGTATTAAAATGATAATGTAAAAATTAAACAAAACAAAACAAGAAGAATACCCCAATTGGAATGTATACTCCGATCTTACCTGTCGGAATGTCAAACCTGCTCAATCGGAAAGTTGGTCGGAACCCAATCGGGATGCTGTCACCACCAATCGGAATATCCAAAACACCTCCAATCGGAATGTTTAACTTCCTCTTGATCGGAATATGGTGATCTGGTCGGAATGCTAATCGGAAACCACTTGATCGGAATACTGTCACTGTCCCAATCGGAATACTGATTAAGCACCTCGATCGGAATTTGGAAAGGAGAACCTATCGGAATGTTTATCCCTCACACACGATCGGAATAACCAACACCTTGATACGATCGGAATACCAGAACCCCCACCAATCGGAATGTAGAATCCCTTATCCGATCACGCAGATCGGAAAGTAAAACCCTCTTCCGATTGATCCAATCGGAATACGGAGAAAAGTACCAAAAATAAGCTTAACAATTAAGCTATAATCCTAATAAGCTCAAGACTAAATCCTAAGGTGGAACCGTGTGAAAATAAGCTAACAAACTGAAAGTTAACAACTTTTAAACACGAAAAAGATAAACTTTAAGAAAAACAACTTTTTATATAAAAATAACTTTTGTAAAAACTATATAAACTTGAAAATAAATCAAATAAGCTATGAAAATAAGAGATTTAAAGCAATCAAAAGCATAAAAATCAAACCTTTAACAAATCAACAAGTTAAAAACGTGTAAATCAAAGAAAGGTAGAAGAAGATTAACAAGATAAAGTAAAGGAGCAAGTAATTAAAAGAAACACTTACTTGAAATTAAAGGTAATTAAAGGTGCAAAACATGTATTTAAATGACAAGTAAATAAAGGTGCGTAAAATAAAAGTGGAAGAGCTAATTTGTCAAGTTAGCCAACAACCTGAAAAGTGATTAGCTAATGACTATATATAGGGGATTAGGGAGGAGGTTAGAGGAAGCTTCCTCCTCTCCTTCCTTTCTTCCTTAATTGCATGCTTAGGTCCCTCCTCTTCTTTAATCTTTTTGTTACTTGCGCCATTAGTCCTTAAGCCTTCAAATCTTCTTTAATCTTGGACTTTAACGACTTTTGGCTCGGGATTTCTTTGGACTCGTCTTTTAATTCTTCGATAAATAAGACTTGAGTTCCTCGGCTTTAAGTGAACTTCCGTCTTTTGACTCTTTCTTCGATAAATCTTCAGAATTGGTCTTGGACTTCCGCTCTTTTTGCACTCTTGACTTCTTGACTTCGTCTTTTCATCTATTTCTTCAATAAAAGTCCGTAAATGCCCGTGAATTCCCATGTTTTCTCCACTTTTCACCTTTTCGTCCTAAATCACAACAAAAACACAAACCACGCATAATTCCGACATAAAAGACATAAAATACACGTTTTGGTCCGGTTATTACTGTAATTAAGTGGTAGAAAAGATGGGTGTTTTCACACCTATCAAATCCCCTACACTTGACCATTGCAATGTCCTCATGCAATGCATTAGTTACAAAGCATGTTTACATTTTTCATCAAAATTAATCCACGTTGGCCTTTATTAAGGAGATAGAAAATTACAAAAATTCAAAGCAAAGAAATTAAAAAGCATACCTTGGGTTTTGGAAATGTCATGAATAATCATCATCCTCAACTTTTCACTTTCTCCAAACCAAGCTTAAAAACGAGATCATTGTTATTATAAGTTAGTAGACTAACACGAACTCATGTGGGCCAATTATTTACTTAGACTCCCTTATTCCTACGGGTATCTCTTATATTTTATTGTTTGTCTTGAATGATCACGAGGATGCATTGTTTGACTTATTTCGATAGTTATTTAGTCTGAAAATAAAGTGAACGATTTAATCAATAGTTAGCTAAAGGACCAAATCTTTTAAAACTGCTTCTCGGGACCTCATAAAGTTCATATCTTGGCATAACTCGCTTCGCGATTTGAGACCTTTCTCGGACCGATATTTGGCAGCGACTTCATACTTCAAATCTTGAGAGACGTTCATGTAATAATGGTCTTCTCTTCATAATTGGAATTTCTTCACTTGAAATTTTTGAGAGATTCATACTTGGACCACGACTTCTTCATTTTTCTCCAATCATTATTTTGGACTTTGATATACAACGATCCGCCTCCTTTATTGACTTCGATCTATTTATCCTCATACCTTGTTAGGGTCTTTTCGGATACACTTCTCCATGACTTTTGGGAGTTTTTGCTTTACGTCGTGTGTCTCGATCCTTCATATTGATTTTCGATAAATGATTCTTCACATCACTTTGGATCTTTAGCAACAAAATATAGCCCTCATGCCTTGTTAGGGTCTTTTCGGACTCGCCAATCTTCGCGCCCCGCTTCAATAAGTTATGCCTTGGCTATGAACTCTAATCCATACCGAGCAACTTTTAAACGATCTGGGGCTAGAAGCTAAGTAACTTTTCAAATCGTACAACCTTATTTATTAGCAGATAAATTTATTAGTAAGCGATGGGAGAATAGGCTCATAATTAACTCACATAAATTCACGAAAGAATACCGAACTTATAATTGGCTCTATCATCTCTCGTTCTCCACAGTTTAAAATCTCAAGTAATGAGACTCGTGGATACTTAGCCTATTAAATCAAAGTTTTGGGTTTTCGAGTCGCCTATAGGATCTTGCAAATTCTTAGACTCTTTCAAGTTTAGAAATCGCATTTTAAAGTTCCCTTGATAAACGACTCTCTAGGATCAATTATAGGAACTTGCGAAAAGTTCTTGTTCTTAACCCGTGAGAGTTAAGACTTTCGCGTTTTATAGCTCCCTATATAAAAGCCTAGCAAAACTTGACTTAAACACGTTAAGGATACTAGCTAGAGTAACTTAGATAAGTAAACTCGGGTTGAGTCAAAAGATTCACAACTTTGAAAATTAAAACCACTTATTTAAACATTTATTCTAACAAAGAAAGAAGAAAACTATACAAAGGTAAAAACTAATAGGCCAAAATAGATCAAAAATTTTCAAAAATGTCGAAAAATTGATTTTCCGGTTGAAATGAGGACAAATACAAGGAAAAGACCACTTAACTTCGATAGAAGTCCCCCTACACTTAAGATAAACATTGTCCTCAATGTTTAAGCATGTGGGAGTAAACTCCCCTACACTTAGGACATTGTGCACGTTGTTTAAATCTCGCGAAGGGAAAGACCACTAAAGAGATTCCTATTTTAATATTGAGAAAATATAAAATAGAGAATCAAAAAG
The DNA here is from genome assembly GCA_025667525.1 of Glebionis coronaria. Taxonomy (NCBI): domain Eukaryota; kingdom Viridiplantae; phylum Streptophyta; class Magnoliopsida; order Asterales; family Asteraceae; genus Glebionis; species Glebionis coronaria. Next base: position 37,018 of record JANFOE010001666.1, read on the forward strand.
AGTTTAGGATAGAACCGGGATAGTGGAACACGGAGTCACAGTTCGTGAAGAATCATCAAGAGTGGATCATTGAAGCTCGAATCCCTGATTAGTAGAAGAGAGGAGAGAGAAAGCAAACCAATGGGTCCCCCCTACACTTATGAGAAAGAAAGCGAAAAGATAGATGCATGGGTTGCCTCCCAAGAAGCGCTTGATTTTTGTTAACCGAGTCGTGAGCCTGACTCGACCTTGATCATCAACGGAAGAAGCATGAAACATATCCACCAGGATCAAAGACATAGTTTTCATCCATCAATAAGCACGAACTTAAGGTGAACAAGGCAAGCCAAAAGAGAATTGGCAAGGTTCCCTTAAGCAGTGATGGAGCACAATAGAAGCAAGGATGAAGTGGTGCAAGCATGTCTTCAATGGGTCCAAAGATTTTTCCTTTTATTTCATCAGGTGGATACTGAGATGGCTTAAAGACTTCAATACCGGGGTCGAACACCTTTTCCTTTAAGGGAAAATAGCACTCAGGCTCAGCCGAGTGTGAAGAAGATCCGCAAAGAAGCACAACCTCGTCCTCAGAAGGGGGACAAAGAGGTGTCAAATCATAAGTGCAACGGATTTCGGTGTTGACCGGTTTCTTCTCCTTGGACAAAATTTTCTTCAAATCCAAAGTAGGATCAAGACGATAAGATTTAAAGTCCAAAGGAGGAGCATCACTCTCATGAGGGAAGTATGTGTTGAGAAATTCAGAGAAATCTTCCTCAAATGAATAATCGTCCAAAGTAGGATCGAGTGATGGCGGAGGATCTTCATCATGTGAAGAATCGCTCGAAAGAGTATCGGCCTCATCAAAATCATCGAAAGTGGGCAGCTCGGGATACTCAGAAGTACAATCAAAATCATCCGAATCTGAGCTAGAATCATCATCATCATAAGCATCAAAGACCGGTGACGAATCGTAAATGGGAGAAGCTTCGAAAGTAGGGAGAGAATCATCCACATCATCATGAAAAAGTGGATTATCGATGCAAGAGTCGAATAGAGGATTGTCGTAGACGGGAAAGTCATCGAGCACATTAATCATATTCACTGATTCTCGGCCTCCAAAAGTTGTACTAGTAAGCTTCCCCATTTTGAAAACTTGTGCTTCATCCCCGACTCTTAAGATTAACTCACCTTCGGCAACATCCACTAAAGCTCGTCCGGTTCTCAAGAATGGCCGACCAAGTATTAAAGGAATACGAGGGTCCATTTCATAATCAACTACGACAAAATCGACCGGGAAAGTAAATGCGCCAACTTTAATGAACACGTCTTCGGCTATACCAACAGGGTAAGCGAGAGTGTGATTTGCAAGTTCAAGAGTCATCTTTGTTGGAGTGAGGTCGGGCAATGATAGTGTTTTCCAAACACTCAAAGGCATCAAATTAATACTAGCCCCGAGATCAGCAAGGGCAGTAAATTCTTCAGTTTTGTTGAACACGCAAGGCAACACAAAACGACTGGGATCTCCAAGTTTTTCCGGAAGTTCTTTAAGAATAACTGCAGAGCAGTTTTCATTTAAGCGTGTGTTGGCGAGTTCAATCAGCTTCTCCTTCTTGTTAAGCAATTCCTTAAATGCTTTAACAAATTTGGGCATGTGGACAAGTGCTTCAAGAAAGCTAATGTTGAAGTTCATTTGAGAAATCATCTTGATATAGCTAGTCACTTGAGCGTCCTCCTTGTTTAGCATTTTGTTCTTGCCCAAACGAGAGGGATAAGGGATATTAGGTTTGGGTGGTGAAGGAGCAGGTGTAGTAGGTAAAGGTTGAGATGTTGAAGGATCATTCGTGGGAACTTCATCACGTCGAGGCGGAGACGGTAATGGTGCACTAATACTAGGTGTAGGAGGAGTAGGGATACATGGTGGTGGAGGAGGTGTAGATGATGGGGGTGGGATTGGTGGTCCTACGATGGTAACTCCACTACGAGTAGTAATAGCACTCACATTGGCTCGCGGATTAGTGACGGTGTTTGAAGGTAGAGAACTCGAAGTAGAAGGTTGAGCAAGGGGCAAGAAACTAGCAAGCATATTCTTCAAATCATTGGTTTGATTGCTGAAGGAGGATTGAATATCATTTCGAAGCTCGGATCTTATCTCATTTCCTTGCTTTGTGATATCTCCTTTAAGATTGATAATTTGGCTCTGCAGATTCTTGATTTGCTCACCTTGGGTTCTCATGATGGCCTCAACATCCGGATTACTGGGTGGGTTTTGTTGGGCGGGTGGGTGATAAGGATTAGAAGCTCTTGGTGGGATTTGGTTGCTTCTAGTGTAGTTGGTGGCGGGGTTTTGGTTTTGAGGAGAAAAACTGGGTGAAAGGTAATTGTTTGAACGGTAGCTCAGCAGGTTTCTATCCCCTTGTTGTCTAGCTTGGTAATTTTCCGGTGAATAATTACCATAAGCTGCATACACATTTTCCGGATTTCCTTGTGTCGAAGGACAATCGGTGTATGGGTGAGGACCGCCACATGTTTCACAAGGATTAGCAACCGCTTTAACTTGTTGTTGTTGTTGGTTTGAAGCGAGAAGCGTAATACTTTTGCTCATTTCAGCCATCATGCGGGTGAGTTCGGTCATCTCAGGGTTTGCTGAGGTTGAGGAAACATTGACTCTCGGGTTGTTTCTAGAAGAAGCAGAGGAATCCCAGTTCTTGTGGTGAGTAGTCATGTTCTCAATTAGCTCTCTACACTCCTCGGGTCTCCTTTTCATGAATGTGCCACCGGCGGCTGCATTAATCGTATCACGATCTCGAAAAGTCAATCCGTTGTAGAAAGTATCGATCAAGGTGACCGGAAGCATGTTGTGGTTTGGACAACGGTCGATCAAGACATTATATCTCTCCCATGCATCGAAAAGAGATTCTTCGGGATCTTGCATGAAACCGCTGATCTGATTGCGAAGGCTCGTGACCATGGATGGTGGAAAGTAGCGCGACAAAAAGCGTTGAGTCATGTCATCCCAAGTGTGAATAGAATTCTTCGGGAGACGATCAAACCATTTCTCGGCATGATGTAAGGAAAGAGTTGTAGGCGAAGTTCATCCATTGTGGCACCAGCCAATTTCATGCTCTGGGTGATAGTAATGAACTTGTCGAGGTGTTTATTGGCATCATCATCAGGCAATCCTCTAAAAGGGTTTGTTTGTACTTGCTGAATCATGTGGTGCTTCAACGAAAACTCAGGAGCGTTGATTTGCATCGGCGCAATCGGTCCTCCTCGTCCAAACATTGTTGGTTGACAAAGTTCCTCCATGGTCCGAAGATCGGGCTGTGGAAGAGCATTGTTGTTATTATTATTATTCAGGTTCGGTGGAATGTTGTTGTTGTTAACACCTGCCATATCTAAATCTTCTTGAGGCTCGGGCTCTTGATAATTAGAAGATCTAGTACGCATACACCTGAAAATGCAAAAGAAAACAAAACCAAACACAAAGACAATATATATACACAATAAAGATAAAATCTTTTTGGATTTTTGAAATTTTTAATTTTTATGATTTTTTGAATTTTAGGCAAGAAAAATAACGTTCACAAGTGAACGGATCCCAAAAAAGCAACGTGTCTCTCACAGAAAACTGTTGATCTTTACGAAAAGAGCCGGCAGCGGCGCCATTTGATAACTCGATTTTACTCAGGTTAAACATTGTTGGTTGACAAAGTTCCTCCATGGTCCGAAGATCGGGCTGTGGAAGAGCATTGTTGTTATTATTATTATTCAGGTTCGGTGGAATGTTGTTGTTGTTAACACCTGCCATATCTAAATCTTCTTGAGGCTCGGGCTCTTGATAATTAGAAGATCTAGTACGCATACACCTGAAAATGCAAAAGAAAACAAAACCAAACACAAAGACAATATATATACACAATAAAGATAAAATCTTTTTGGATTTTTGAAATTTTTAATTTTTATGATTTTTTGAATTTTAGGCAAGAAAAATAACGTTCACAAGTGAACGGATCCCAAAAAAGCAACGTGTCTCTCACAGAAAACTGTTGATCTTTACGAAAAGAGCCGGCAGCGGCGCCATTTGATAACTGAGATTTTCCCAATTAAAATTTATCGTTCTAGTGTTCTCTTCGAATTGAAAAACTTATGCTTAATGTGTCTCAGTTTTATTTTGGTGGAAACAAATATTTTTGGTTGGTTTTTAAATTTAAATGTGCAAGACTTAAAAGTAAATGTCGTTAAAGTAAAGGGCAAGTATTAAAAGAACGTGAAAATAAATCTAAGTCTAATTAAAAAGAAAGGTGCGATATTTAAAAACGTGACAAAAAGTAAATTAATTAAATGACTAAAAATTAAAGCGTGGCGGAAAATAAAATTAGACAAGTATTAAAATGATAATGTAAAAATTAAACAAAACAAAACAAGAAGAATACCCCAATCGGAATGTATATTCCGATCTTACCTGTCGGAATGTCAAACCTGCTCAATCGGAAAGTTGGTCGGAACCCAATCGGAATGCTGTCACCACCAATCGGAATATCCAAAACACCTCCAATCGGAATGTTTAACTTCCTCTTGATCGGAATATGGTGATCTGGTCGGAATGCTAATCGGAAACCACTTGATCGGAATACTGTCACTGTCCCAATCGGAATACTGATTAAGCACCTCGATCAGAATTTGGAAAGGAGAACCTATCGGAATGTTTGTCACTCACACACGATCGGAATAACCAACACCTTGCTACGATCGGAATACCAGAACCCCCACCAATCGGAATGTAGAATCCCTTATCCGATCACGCAGATCGGAAAGTAAAACCCTCTTCCGATTGATCCAATCGGAATACGGAGAAAAGTACCAAAAATAAGCTTAACAATTAAGCTATAATCCTAATAAGCTCAAGACTAAATCCTAAGGTGGAACCGTGTGAAAATAAGCTAACAAACTGAAAGTTAACAACTTTTAAACACGAAAAAGATAAACTTTAAGAAAAACAACTTTTTATATAAAAATAACTTTTGTAAAAACTATATAAACTTGAAAATAAATCAAATAAGCTATGAAAATAAGAGATTTAAAGCAATCAAAAGCATAAAAATCAAACCTTTAACAAATCAACAAGTTAAAAACGTGTAAATCAAAGAAAGGTAGAAGAAGATTAACAAGATAAAGTAAAGGAGCAAGTAATTAAAAGAAACACTTACTTGAAATTAAAGGTAATTAAAGGTGCAAAACATGTATTTAAATGACAAGTAAATAAAGGTGCGTAAAATAAAAGTGGAAGAGCTAATTTGTCAAGTTAGCCAACAACCTGAAAAGTGATTAGCTAATGACTATATATAGGGGATTAGGGAGGAGGTTAGAGGAAGCTTCCTCCTCTCCTTCCTTTCTTCCTTAATTGCATGCTTAGGTCCCTCCTCTTCTTTAATCTTTTTGTTACTTGCGCCATTAGTCCTTAAGCCTTCAAATCTTCTTTAATCTTGGACTTTAACGACTTTTGGCTCGGGATTTCTTTGGACTCGTCTTTTAATTCTTCGATAAATAAGACTTGAGTTCCTCGGCTTTAAGTGAACTTCCGTCTTTTGACTCTTTCTTCGATAAATCTTCAGAATTGGTCTTGGACTTCCGCTCTTTTTGCACTCTTGACTTCTTGACTTCGTCTTTTCATCTTTTTCTTCAATAAAAGTCCGTAAATGCCCGTGAATTCCCGTGTTTTCTCCACTTTTCACCTTTTCGTCCTAAATCACAATAAAAACACAAACCACGCATAATTCCGACATAAAAGACATAAAATACACGTTTTGGTCCGGTTATTACTGTAATTAAGTGGTAGAAAAGATGGGTGTTTTTACACCTATCAATATCCCTCCTCTTATATATAATGTAAAGATATATATATATATATATATATATATATATATATATATATATATATATATATATATATATATATATATATATATATATATATATACATATATATATATATACATATATATATATATATATATATATATATATATATATATATATATATATATATATATATATATATATATATATATATATATATATATATATATATATATATATATATATATATATATATATATATATATATATATATATATATATATATATATATATATATATATATATATATATATATATATATATATATATATATATATATATATATATATATATATATATATATATATATATATATATATATATATATATATATATATATATATATATATATATATATATATATATATATATATATATATATATATATATATATATGTTTCGTATTCAACTCTTATTAAATTACGTGTGTTATTATTGAGGGTGTTTGGACGGCAAGAAAGAGAGAAAGAAGGGTGGGCTCTGGCTGGCCCATTTACTAAGTAATCATATATCAAAAAGGGTTCTAGGAAATCACTTTTACATGTTTTTAGAAAAATAACAAAAACCTTACTCCTTCTCTTTTCTTTGGCCGCGACACTATAAGGACAAAAGAAGGGGGATCTCAAGCTTTTGATCTTTTAATCATTCGGGTAATTGTTGTGTGCATCATTCCTGAACCAATACACGTATCGGTATCCCTAAACCTTGATCTTTTATTTTTCTTTTCTTTTAATTATGATCATCAAGTTAGATCAATGAACATATGATATTAAACATGTTAAAAACAAGTAATTAATCGAGATTTGGTTGGGGTTTTTTTCGGGTTCACAGAAACCAAGAGTCTCATGACTCTCGGTGGGGGTTTTCCAAAGCCAGCTGCAACCCACAAGGGTGCGGTGGCTGTTTGCTTTGCTCAGGCGCAACCCCCAAGTGCACCAGCATGGGGTGTGTTTGGTTAGAAATGGGAACCGAGAGCCCCATGTCTCTCGGTGGGTGGTCTGGTGGTAGCAGTGGCAACCGGCACAAGTCGGTGGCTGTTGTTGTGTTGGCGACGGCAGGACCACAGCCCTTGCGGTTGTGGTGGGTTCTTGGTTTGACGCTGACCGAGACAAGGGTGTCTCGGTGTGGTTTGGGTCACGAGTTCGGGTAAACACGAAAATATTAAAAGGGTATGTTTGGTTTAGACTTTGTAAAATTTATTAATTAATTTAATTAGTATATTAAATTTATCATGTATAATAATATTATTAATTTAATTCAGAGTATTAAATTAATCATGTCATGTAAGTTTAATAATTAAACTTAGGATATATTAAATGGCTAATTATTCATGAAAATTAAGATGGTTTATTTAAATAAATAAACTTAGACTATAATAATTATTATAAACAATTATTCATGACACATGTTGGTTTAATTAAAATAAACTATACCTTATAATAATTATATAATATTAAGCTATAGTAAAGTGTTATTAATATAAGACAAGTACATTATTAATTAATCATTATTAATTAATTAATAATTATTATGATAACCTAAAGTATTTATTAGTTAATAAACTTTACTATATAATTAATCATGATTTATGATTAAGCTTTAGCTTATATCACCATCTTATTAAACAAGCTTATTACTAATTATGGAAACATGCTATTTATGGAAATATACTACTTATGGAAACATGCTATTTATGGAAACATGTTATTTATGGAAACATACCATTTATGGAAACTTTCTATTTTTGAAAACTTACTAATTATGAAAACCTTATATTTTTATAAACTTACTATTTATGGGAACTTACTATTTTTGGAAAGTTAATATGGAAACCTGCTATTTTTGGAAAGTTACTATATATATGGAAACCTACTATTTTTAGAAAGTTACTCATTATGAAATATCAAGTATATTAACACATGAAACATGAATTACATCAATCAAGAACACATGAAAACACTAAGAAATACATGATAACACATGAAAAAATAAAATAAGTCAAGAACGTATAAAGCAAGTCAAGAACCAGTCAAGTACAAGTAAACTAAGTATCAGACAGTTAAACATGAACACACGACTTATTCATGTCCTTTATTATGTAGCACTCATGAATTAGGTGTAGATTCCTTCCGCCTTTCATCTTCTTCGTTACTGGAAATAAGGTACGGATATTCCGTCCTTCAGTAAGGACATTCCTTTTCTATATATGATTAGGATTCCCCATCTGCAGCCATCTGTTTTCCCCATTAGATTACATGTTATTAAACTTATCAGTAATTACCATGCCATGATTTAAATTGCCTAAGCTATATACACGCATGCCATGTTTCACCTAGTTATGGAGGTATCATAACCATAACATTTGAGGCGCCGGTGTTATGACTCTTCCGCGGTGAGAGTGATTGCTCGCAGCGTTCCTTTTCACGTTTTGGCCAGTATTATTATTAGTATCATGTGGGGTGAATGGGTGCATCCTAGTACATGTTTATCAGATTACATGATAACTGTGATGTGTGCTCTACATCCGTTACATGGAGCTGATCCCTCCACTCAGACTATTATAATTAGAGGCAACCCCTCTAATTGCATGACGAGTCACCCCTCTATGTATTCATGCACGTTGATACCTTACATGACTTATATGGGCTTTTGGTATTTAAAACACGTTTTCATGATAAAACATAAGGCTTTTAAGATATAACGAGTTATAAAACATGAACCCAGGTTTTCCAGGACTTAGGTGGTGTTTGTTTATTAAGAGGCTCTAAATCTGAATCTAATTCGCACGTCTGAATCTGAATCTGAGGCGAAAATGTCTGAATATGAATACAATAAGATTGTTTGTTTTTTTATTTAAACACATCTGATTGTTAGTTGATGTTTGTTTGTGTTAACGGCGATAATATTAACATACAATATATGTACAACGAATATACATTATCATACACTATACGTCTTTATTTTTTGTTAAATGTTCTAAAATGATGACTTTAGCAATTGTTATAGATTATGTAGTCGTAACACATTCGACTTGTTACTTCAACCAACAAATACCACAAAAAAAACTAGTAACCTTTCACAAAAAAAAAACTAAAAAAACTAGTAACCTTTTATACAAAATGGATCACAAATACACACGTACACACTAGTCATTATGACTTCTCCCACATGTTTCACATACAAAGAAGCTAGCATAGAAACCCACTTACGATGTCTTCAAACTCATCATTCTAAAAATATTTATTATGTTCAACTACACAAACAATAACACCTAACTACACCCTAAAAAATCCAATCTTCAATATAACTATAAAGTAAAAAGATAACCCAATTTTAATTATCACCAATGAAGGTGGATCTACTTACATGGTGGTCGGAGTTGAAGTGAGGGTGGTTTTTATCTTATCAGTCAGGCGACTGAAGTGGACCGACATGGTGTTCGGAGTTGCAGGGAGGGTGAAAAAGTTTTGAGCTATAGATGGATTTGGTGTGAAGAACATAAGAGATATGATGTGCTTGTTTTTTATTTTACCAACAAGAGGCAACAAGATGCCTTACCAAATCTGGGCCAACTAGATATTTGCACATCTGAGCGTGTCTAAACAATGGAAAAAACAAATGCCCTTTTTACACAAAAGCTCTGCCCGATTCAGATTTTAAGTCCATCAAGAGCCTAGTAAGACATTTATGGAAAAAACAAACACCACCTTACATTATTCTGCTGCACTTTGATACTTTATTTATGTTTTAGTTATTCATATCATGTCATATACCTGTTTACTGAGCGTATTTCTCAACCGTATTTTTTTTCATGTTCCCATACGGCAGGTACTAAAGGACAGAGTTAAGCAATCAAGAGTACGTGCATTGGATGGAGGCTTCCATTAACTTCATTTCCTTTATGCACCTATATACTATGCTTCTCTTGGACATTGTATAGTCCGTTCTTTACATTCTTCACTTATGCATGTGTGAGCTTATGTTTTAGGAACGATGTTTATTTCAGGTTTCCTTTATGGCCATTTAATGTTTTAAGACATTTACTTTGTTTGCTTTGATGACACGCCATAATTATCATGTAACGGTCCACTTGTCAAAGTGGAGTGTTACACATGTGGATGTTTTGGGGTAGGAAAGTTATGGTGGGTAGTTGGGTGAGGATGTGGCAGAGGAGGTGCTATTGAATATTTGAGGCGTTGGGCCTCATGGATGTGCATGTTCACCATGACGGTGAAGGTATATATGTTGTTGAGCTCATCTTTATTGTTTCCTTTGAGGAGGTGGGAGAACACAATTAGGAGAATAAGGTGATAGTTAGTAGGGTGAAGAGTGTCCTATTGATGGTGGATCAATCTAAAGAGATTCATCTAATCACATAAAGGATGGGATGTAAGAAGAGTCTCTCGATGGAAGAGAGGGTCCATCAATAGGTTGAAGGTCTGGAGAAGGGAGTGTCTGGGCTAAAGGGGATACAGTGGGCGTAGGTGAGGGAAGAGGCTGGATTGGTGCTTGAGAACGTGTTGGTGCATCCTCAATGATCTCCAAATGTTAGAGCGTGGTGGTATTTGTTGGTGAGGTGGATATGATTATTGGTGAGTAAGGGTAGGAGGAGTTGTTTTTGGTGATCTTGAGTATCTCAAGATATCCCCAAGATTTTGGGATATTTCATCTTTAGACAAATGGGGGTATGTGGGATAGGTTGTTGGTGTTGAAGGTGCGAGATTTCAAAAGCAACAAGAACAGACTCTAATACGAGTCGTCCTTCTTAGGATGGGTTTAGAGGCGGATTTGGAATCTTTATCCATTTTTTAAAAAAGAAGGATTTCTTAAGATTTTTTGCTTCGAAAAGTGAGTATGAGAGTGGTGAGGAAGAAGATGAAAATGATGGGGTTTAAATAGGGATTTAAGGTAACCTAAGATTTACTTAAGGTGTAACTGGATTGGAAGAAGAAAAGATTATGATTAAAGATAGTTAATATGCAGGTTTTAAGGTGGGGAAGTCAAACAAATGAGAGATGAATGAGTATTTCGGGAAATTTAGAAGTTAATGAAGATAATGATTAAAATGTATGATTACTGCAGGTTGTACAGACCCAAACAGTTGTTAGGCATACCTAAATGGATTTGGGTCCGCAAGGGTCCGAGTAAGAACAACCTGAGAATTTAAAAGTTTATTTTGGATGGAAATTCCACGGACCCAAATGCATAAAGTCGGACCCAATGGGTTTGGGTCTGTGGGATCCGTGAGTGTTTGTAACAGACAAAAAGAAATGGAGAAAAGAAAGAATTGTGACCCCGATTCTGGATTTTGACTCGAAGATGTGTTTAAGAAAGTTGTTCCACATGATTATGCTATAATTTAAAGCAAGGGAACAAGAGAATGTACCGTTTATAAGAAAAGACAAAGCATCTTATTTTTTAGTGACTATCATAAGCATGATAATAACATTACCAAATCCTAGCCAAGTAATCAAGATAGTCATACAAGTTAGAGCTGTAGAAACAAAATAAACATAAGTATCATGTTAATCAATTACAATCACCATTGTTCTAAAAGGACCTTGTGTCCATGAATAAACATTCAAGATACCGTCTCACCGGCCTTTCTTCTTGTCTATTTTTCTTAGGAATCTTCCAAGGCACTTAAACATCCCTTTTATTTGCTTGAAATCTGGTGATGCAATAGGGATTTCGGGTAGTTGGCTAAGGTACTCCAGTGGAGGCAACCTAGAATCCGGGAGGTCGTCGTCTTCACTTGCCAAAAAGATGAGCTAGTGAGAGGATGATCACGTTTGCCTTTTCATTGGGTTTGTGCTCCCATGAATCTTTGAACCTTATATTCACTAATTTCAGTCATGACACGATCCACTAGAGTATAGGTGCCTACTCGACCACCAAGACTTGGTTGGATTGAGGAAATGAGCTTGAAGATCCGGGTTAGCAACATGTCGTAAGGTAAGACAGTTTTTGGTAGATTTGGGACATGGGCCATCCTATTTGCAATGTAGTATGCTAGGTTGAAAGGTGTTCTGTTATCCAAACTATAAAGAATATAAATAAGACATGCATTAATATTGTCCCTATTTCCAACTAAGAACATGGCATTACATCTCAAAATTCTTTCTCACTTGACATATTTTGCCTTGAGCTCACTTGCTTCCATGTCATAAGGATCTTTGTTGATTACTTTTTCTTTACATGATATCCTAGTTGTTTGAGTTCTGAAACAGTGGAGTTTGTCCCTTATTACATCTTTCTCACCAAGCCTAGAGTGGTACCTATCTTGTGAATCATCAGGAAGAATTCTCCTATCGGCTGTTAGAGAATGAATGTCGGTGTAGAAACATGTGCCTTCACACTTAATTCTAAGGATTTGGGCGACCTCATTGAGTGTGAAGGTGAAATTATGTCCATTAGCTTGAAAATGGAGGAGGAGGATTTGTTATTTATTAAAGATAACGTGAACGAACATATATAATTCTAGTACAAACCCCGGACAATTTTTTTCATCTAAATCTAGGAGGTAATCAAAGTTAATTCTAGAGAATGTTTCACGGATGTTTGTGTTGCTGGTAAAAGGGGGATGAACAACGCGTCCTTCATGAAAGAAACGTTAGTGTAATTCCTTACAAGGGCTTGTTGTTCAGGGGTAAGATGTCTAGATCGGTGGAAGGAGGAATGTTGCCTAAGGTCTTCTTGTAGTCATATGTCTAAGCGGGGGGCATGTTTGGTCCAAAGGCGTGTTAAGGATGATTAAAAGTGAGAGAAATTTGAGATATGTCTAGTGTGCGTCTATGTGCAAACAATGTGGAGGTGCGGTTATCTCGACCAAAAAATATTTTTTTGAAGAAAGCAATGCTTTATGCATCTTGAGATAACCCAAACACTCCCTAAGTTTGATGTTGCTACAAATGAATGTACCAAAAATTACATGATGATTATGCAATTTCTTTAGCGTTCATGAGTCTAAATGCTATGATTAAAACACTGTTTTTGATATTTTGAAGAAAGAAATGCTTTATGCATCTTGAGATAACCCAAACTATCCTTAAGTTTGATGTTGCTACAAATTAACGTACCAAAAATTGCATATTGATTATGCAAATTTTTTAGCGTTCATGAGTCTAAATGCCATGATTAAAACACTGTTTTTGATATTTTGTATTTATAATGAAAAGTGCAACTTTTGGCATGTCCTAATTAGTGAGAAGGAATTTTGAAGAATTTGGAGTAATTGGGGATCCTTATCAATGTCTAATAATTTGTTTTGAATCAGTCATGTTTACTAAGTCATTTCAAAACTATAAAGAACAAATTCATACAATGAATCAACTAATTTTAAGAAATCCTCAATTTTGATTTTGTTCAATTGAAATAGAACCCAAACTTAGATCGAGAGATATGAAGTAATTAAAGAGAGAATTAAGCAAAGGTTACATACAGTGGATGATCGGACAAGAGTTAGACGAATGGTTTTTCCCCAATGGCGGTTGAGAGGTGATGCAATGGAGGTTATGATCATTTTTGTAGAATATGGGAAGTGGGTATAATGAGTTTTTGGGTGTTTGGTCGTTGGTTTTGATTTGGAGATCTTCTCCTGCAGGACACGGACCCCGCGGACCCAAATTAATTCGGGTCAGTCTTTGACCCATTTGGGTCCTTGCTGTAGGAAATAATAATATACTTAAGGATAGTACGGTATTTCACTCGCGACATACTTTGACCAAACCATTATATGGAAATAGCTAGAAGAAAATTTTGAGCATTTGGCACGTGTAGACACTAATAAGCCTCTTTCTGTCTTATAGTCATGTCAAAGTGGACTTTCATATCCTTGTTATTCTGCTATAAAAGGCAAAAGTCACTGTTTATTAAGCATCAGAAAGGATGATGTCCTTATTAGTGAAACAACTAAAACCAAAGTTTTGAATCGTACCACGTAAACAAAAGTATAATTATCATCTATACCATATACACCAATAATGTGAAATTGTAGCGTACAAGATTGGGCCCTTAAGGTCACATGTGACAATCCTCGATTGTCAAGTTAGTTGATAGCTTTATAGGCTTATTTATGTGTTAGAATTATATGAACTATGTGATCTATGTGTTTATATGTGTGAAATTATGACTGAGAATGAATGAAATGAAGTACATGATTGGTAAATCATGATACTAGTTGGAAATAAAATGTGATGAAATATAATCACAAATGTATTGCGTGAAAGTTCAAGTATCGTTTTTATAAGTTTTCGTGTATGTATCATACTTTATATATGTATATTGTATATGTATTATATGTTTTATATAGTATCTATAAATACTTTTCATATTTAGTAATTTTCAGAAATAAAAAAAATTGCGTAGAAAGTCTAAGGTTTTACATAAATCTTTTAGATTTTAAACCGAAAGCATCAAAAAAGTAAATAATTAAATAATAAATAATTTAATAAAAAATTAAAGGAAAATTCGTATATACGGTGTTTCGGTCGATTAAAACAATGAGAAAGAATAATAAAGAGATATGGACATGTTAGTTGTTGGGAATAAAATATGGGTCAGTTCACTAGACGCTGATAAGAAGAATGTCAACGCTGATAAGAAGACATTGGACGCTGACAGCCAAGCGTTGACATTGAAGAAGTCAACGCTGACAGCCTTGAAGATTGACACTGATGGAATATCTTTATACGAATCTTTTTGTTTATTTGTTTCTTTATTTATGTATGGTAAAGATAAGCACAACATTGTATTTTCCATTATTATCTTTACCTAGAATAGTTGATTCGTAGCTTATTGTACAAGACTTCTTGTTCTATAAAAGAAGATCTTTTAGGTTAAAGTCATATATCAGTTTTCATAAGTATTCGCAAGTTAAACCTCTTTCATTGTAGTCAAGCACGATTATTCTAATATAAGTGAAAGTTTGTTTAACATCTTTGTGTTTTAGATCAAGTGTTAATTCCGCATAACACTTTGTTACTTTACTCATAAGCAAAGGTTTCTCTACGTGTAGTACTTGATCTAATCTCGTATACACAAAGCTTAATCGATCTAAGTTTGGGATCAACAAGTGGTATCAGAGCTTGTTGAGAAACTTTTGATCTTTAAGTAACGCAAGAACCCTAAAACACCAAAAACCCTAAAAACCCTAAAATTCTCAAAACCCTAAAAACATCATGTCTGGCACAGATCAACCTGCTGCTTTGCTACAAAACAACTCCTCAAATCCTAGTATCAAAATTCCCATGTTTGATGCCAGGAACTTTGAGCTTTGGAAGTCCAATTTTGAGCAATATATAGCTATTCATGACTACACTCTTTGGGAGATTGTCGAATATGGGAACACATTCGACAAAGCAGCAAAGATTGCTGCTGCAATTGCCACAAGGACAGCTGTTCCTAATTGTCCTGAAGCTTATAAGAAGGAAAAGCCTGGAGATGGGAGAGCTGTAGCTGTTGAAGATATAGCCAAGAAGAGGGTGGACATGAAAATCTTGAACATCATGAAACACGCCCTAGGTCATGAGAATCAGCACAAGTACAAACGCTTTGAGTCTGCAAAAGAGCTTTGGGAAGCTCTTGAAGTAGCACATGGTGGCAATGCTGACACAAAAGAAGAAAAGAAGAAGCAACTCTTGCATGAGTATGCTGTCTTTAAAGCTCAACCCAATGAAAATCTCAGCAGTGTGAGAAGTAGACTTCTTGACATCACAAGTCAACTTTCCTTCATGGGAACACAGATTGATGACCCTGAATTGAATGCTACTTTTCTCAAAAGCCTTGGTGATGTATGGAAGATTGAGACAAGATCCATTCTTGTCAATAATACCCACAAGACCTCCAGGTTTGATGACATCTTCAACAAACAAAGACTGTTGGAGAATGAATGGCAATTGGATAGTGATAATAAATCTTCCAGTAGTAACATGGCCTTCTTCTCACAAAGTGAAGGCCAATTTGATTCCATGAACTTCTATGGACATCAAGCCACTGGATCTCAAGGTGTCAGCGCTGGATGTCAGTCTGTCAGCGCTGGATCATATCCTGTCAACGCTTTATTCTCAAGCGCTGACACACACAACTTTGGTGCTGATAGACTTAAACCTGCTGGTTTAGATCTAGATACTGTGTGTGCATTCATTGCTTCTTTGCCCAGTGATTCAAGGATTACATATGAAGATCTTGAGCAGATAAGTGATGAACAATTGGAAGAGATGGACATCAAGTGGACTATGGCTCTTGTAAGCTTAAGAGCAAACAGGTTTAATAAAAGGTTCAAGAAGAAGATGACCTTTAATGCTAAGGATGTTGCTGGCTTTGACAAGTCCAAGGTTGAGTGCTACAACTGTCATAGGATGGGGCACTTCATGAGGGAATGTAGATCTCCAAGAAGATCTGATGCTGGTAAGCCCTCAAGCCAAATGGTTAAGAGCCAAGATCCCAAGGCCATGGTTGTTGTTCAACAAATTGATGGTGTTGGAGAATGGGACTGGAGCTGGATGGCCAAGGATGAGGAAGAGGACAGAGCTTTGGTTGCTGAAGTTAAAGAAGAGCATGTTGAATATGCTCTCATGGCACACTCCTCCTCTTCATCAGATAATGAGGTATATGATGATGCTTTCTGTTCTAAGGGTTGTCGTTTAAATACTGAAAAACTAAATCAAGAGATAGTAAAATTATTAGATGAGGCAAGTACTGAAAGATGCAAAGTATCTAATTATCAAATTGCTCTTACCCAAACAGAAAAGACAGTAGCTGAGTATAAGAAAATGGAGTTTGATTTAAAGGATCAAATAAATATCTTAAAACATGAGTTACATCAGAGTAAAGATGTTCAAGATATAGTAAATAGGGTTAATCTTGATTTGATAGCTCAGTTAGAGGAGGCTAACAAAAATAAAGATAATGTGAGTCTTAAAATCCAGAGATTTGATAAGGCCACACAATCCCTAGGAGAGTGTGTTAGTAAACAAAGAGACTCTAAGGATATGAGTGGGATTGGGATGAATAATTATACTGGTGTTCCACCACCAGCTGGGGATTTCTATGGTGTCCAATCAAAGGATTTATCTTGGACTGGCTTGCCAGAATGCCAAGAGGAGGAATTCATCCCTCCACCTAGAGTGACTTCCCCAGTTGAGGAATACAAGCAAAAACTGACTGACCTAGATGAGTGGAAGAAAGCTAACCACACCTTGTTTGTTAAGGGAGGGTTGTTGTGTGAAAGTCCAAATGAGCCCACACCAAACATGATACCAATTGTGGAGTCCTATGATCCTAAACCTATTAAGATCACACACCCTACCACTGGCAAAGCTGTTGACCTTGGCCCACAAACTGTTAGAAAACCTAGTGTTAAGTATGCAGAGATGTATAGGAATACTAGGTCACCAAAAAGCCAAGTTAGTAACCATGGAACAGGCTTCTTTGCTTCTAGACCTAAGACTATGTCTAGAAAAGCTTGTTACACATGTGGTAGCTTCTCACATTTGGCATACAAATGTGTCAACGCTTCCAATGTCAACGCTGATGGGAACCATTTCAGCGCTGACAAAAGTCAACATAGGTCAAACACTGTTAGACCCAATACCTTTGTGAACAAAAGTTCACAAGTTGTTAGACCAGCCCCATTCTTTTCTAGAGGGTCTAACACACAAGGCCTAAGACCTTTTCAAAAGTCAAACACTTGGTCCAATAGGCAATGGGTTCCTGTAGCAAACCCTAGGTTCAACGCTGATAAAGGCAATCGGGGCGCTGACAAGAGCAATTTCAGCGCTGACAGATACACTGCCAAACCTAGGTATTTGCAACCACAGGGAAATAGGTCTAAAGCTTCTACTAGCTTAACATGGAGACCAAAACAAGACCAAAACTCTAATACTACTGGTGTTTCTATGACATGCAACAGGTTTCATTATATTTCAAAAGCAATGTCAACACCAATTGGGGTTAACTGGGAATTTCATTCTAAAAGGGATGAAAATGGGGTTGTTATGAGAACCAAGTCTGTTCTTGTTGAACAACCAGATGAATCCAAGTCTTCCAAGGCTTGGGTTCCCAAAGAAAACTAATGTGTTTTCTTTATGTGCAGGGCATTCAGAAGAAGATCAATGATTATGGATACTGGGATAGTGGATGCTCAAGGCACATGACAGGAAAGGAAGACTATCTGACTAATTTCTCTCCTATTCAAGATGGTGATAAGGTATACTTTGGAGGGGGCTATGGCACCATCACAGGAAAAGGAACCCTTGTCACCAACAATCTACGATTTGAGAATGTCTTCCTGGTAAAAGAACTGGATTATAATTTGTTTAGTGTATCACAAGTGTGTGATAACAAAAATAAGGTTCTTTTCACAGATACTGAGTGCTTGGTGTTAAGCAAAGATTATAACCTCCCTGAGGAAAAATACATAGATTTTAGAACACCAAGGCATAAAGACATATATAATGTGAATCTTAATGGAATTAAGATAAATAATAAAATGTCATGTCTGTATGCTAAAGCCTCAGTAGATGAAAGTAATCTTTGGCACAGGAGATTAGGGCACATAAACTTTAAGAATATCAATAGACTTGTGAGGCTTGGTTTAGTTGATGGTTTGCCTGAAAAGGCTTTCCACAATGACCACACTTGTGTTGCATGTCTTAAGGGCAAGCAGCACAAGGTCTCATTCAGGTCTAAACAGGTGCACTCTAGTTCTAAACCACTTCACTTATTGCATATGGACCTCTTTGGTCCAACTAATATAGAAAGTCTGAAGGGTAAATCATATTGTTTTGTTATCACTGATGATTATTCCAGGTTTACATGGACTTTCTTTTTAGCCAAGAAAAGTGAAACTGCCCAAAGTCTGATTAATTTCATTACCCAAATTGAAAAGAAGAATGGTAATGAGGTCAAAATTATTAGAAGTGACAATGGGGGTGAGTTTAGAAATCAGTTGTTAGACGATTTTTGTGCCAAGAAAAAAGGGATTACTAGACAGTTTAGCATAGCTAGAACCCCACAGCAAAATGGGGTTGCTGAAAGGAAGAATAGAACCCTTATTGAAGCAGCCAGAACCATGTTGGCTGATGCCCACTTTCCTATAGCCTTTTGGGCTGAAGCTGTTAACACAGCTTGTTATGTTCAAAATAGGGCATTGGTCAACAAAATACATAATAAGACACCTTATGAATTACTTTGGGGAAGGAAGCCAAATATTGGCTTTCTCAAGCCTTTTGGTTGTCATGTAGTTGTTTTAGAAACCAGTGAGGCCCTAGGTAAATTTGATTCAAAAGGTGATGAAGGCTACTTCATGGGTTATTCAGTGCAGAGCAAAGGATATAGGGTTTACATTAAAAAGGAAAAACGTATACTTGAAAAGGTACATGTTAGGTTTTTAGAAAGTAAACCTAGTGATCCTGAAAATGGTCCAAATTGGTTGTTTGACTTAGAACCTTTATCTAGAGCTTTAAATTATATGCCTGTTACTGATCCAGACATTGTGAAGGTAACTTCAAGTGTTTTGGAAAAGAGAATTGGTAATGTTTCAGGTATACAGGTTGCTAAGGAGGATGGACCACCAGCAGTTAAATCATCTCCCACACAAGAATATGTTACACTTCCTATATGGACAGATGAGTATTATGCTGCTGCTGCTGCTAGAAAAGATAATGGTGGTTTTCAAATACCACCAAATACAAACATGCATACTTCTTCAGGCGCTGACAAAGGGAAATCAAGCGCTAACAAGAGCAATTCAAACGCTGATGGATCAGACGCTGACACCAGCAGTTCAAGCGTTGTTAGCCCAAACGCTGACAAACAAGGATCAGACTTTGACAACACCTTTGCACATCTTTTCTCTTCCCATTTTGAACAAGGTGGACCTTCTAATGTCCATGAAGAGATTTCTGTTGATCAAAGAGAGTCTGATGGAGAAGATATTGGCAACATGGAGAGTGAAATTGAGGACACCAGACTTTTTGAAGGAGGAGTTCTCACTTCCACAGCAAAGGATCACCCCACATCTCAGATCATTGGTGATGTTATGGCTCCAGTTCAGACAAGAAGATCCCATCAAAGTCTTGGTGGATTTATTGCCAATATACACAAGAAGGTTGATACCCCTCTTGTACAAGCATGTTTGTTTGCATGTTTTCTGTCACAGGATGAACCCAAGAAGATTTTTGATGCTCTCAAAGAACCTAGTTGGGTGGAAGCAATGCAGGATGAGCTTCACCAATTTGCTATACAAGATGTTTGGGAGCTGGTTGATTGTCCTAGATATGTGAGACCAATTGGGACAAGATGGGTTCTAAGGAACAAGAAAGATGAAAGGGGCATTGTGGTCAGAAACAAGGCACGTTTGGTAGCTCAGGGATATACACAAGAGGAAGGTATAGATTATGAAGAAGTTTTTGCTCCAGTAGCAAGAATTGAAGCTATAAGAATTTTTCTAGCTTATGCCTCTTGCATGAACTTCACTGTTTATCAAATGGACGTGAAGAGTGCTTTCCTCTATGGAACAATTGTTGAGGAAGTATATGTCATGCAACCTCCTGGTTTTGAAGATCCTGAGAATCCAGACAAGGTTTATAGAGTGAAGAAAGCTATGTATGGCCTTCATCAAGCCCCTAGAGCATGGTATGGTACCTTGTCTACATATCTGGTGGACAATGGATTCAAGAGGGGCACCATAGATCAGACACTATTTACAAAGAAGAAAGGAAAACATGTGTTGCTTGTGCAGGTCTATGTTGATGACATCATTTTTGGGTCTACTGATCCAAAAATGAGTGAGGACTTTTCCAAGCTCATGACAGATAAATTCAAGATGAGTGCAATGGGTGAGATGAACTTCTTTCTAGGTTTACAAGTTCAGCAGAAAGAAGATGGTATCTTCATCTCCCAAGACAAGTATGTAGCTGAAATCTTGAAGAAATATGGTTTTTCTCCACATGAAAAGGATGCTTCCACTCCTATGGATAGGGAACACCCTTGGGGAAAGATTGGAGCTGGAAAGGATGTGGATGTTAGGCACTATAGATCAATGATTGGATCATTGATGTATCTTACAGCCTCAAGACCTGACATCATGTTTGCTGTGTGTGCATGTGCACACCATCAAGTGACTCCCAAAGAATGTCACCTTTTTGCTGTGAAGAGAATTTTTAGGTACCTAAGATGTTACCCAGATCTTGGATTGTGGTACCCAAAAGATTCTCCATTGGACCTTATTGCATATTCAGACAGTGACTATGGTGGTGACAAGTTTGATAGGAAATCCACAACTGGTGGATGCCAATTTCTTGGGAGCAGATTGATATCTTGGCAATGCAAGAAACAAACAGTGGTGGCAAACTCTACAACTGAAGCAGAATATGTTGCAGCAGCTGCTTGTTGTGGACAAGTCTTATGGATTCAGAACCAGCTGTTGGATTATGGGTATAATTTTATGCATACCAAGATTTTTGTAGACAATAACAGTACTTTATGCATTATTAAAAATCCTGTACATCATTCTAAAACCAAACACATAGAAATTAGACATCATTTTATAAGAGATTGCTTTGAGAAAGGTTTAATCCAACCAGATAGGGTAGCCACAGAAGATAATGTGGCTGATTTATTAACTAAACCTTTTGATGCTGGAAGATTTCAATATTTGGTAACAAATATTGGAATGGTTAATCTCACTTAATATGTGTTTTGGAACCTTTTTGTAAAAGTATGTACAGGATAATGCATTGTTATTGGTCTTTATGATGATTTAGATTTTTCCACTTTATTTTTCTAACACTGACAAAGGTAAATGTAACGCTGTCAAGTGTTATTTTGCCGTTGTTGGAGATATTATTGT
This sequence comes from Glebionis coronaria, assembly GCA_025667525.1. NCBI lineage: Eukaryota > Viridiplantae > Streptophyta > Magnoliopsida > Asterales > Asteraceae > Glebionis > Glebionis coronaria. The sequence goes on from JANFOE010001666.1 coordinate 58,763, forward strand.
CTAACGCTGACAAGAGTTCCTTCAACGCTGACAAGTGTTGTCGGGACGCTGTCAGCAACAAATGTTAGTTTTGTGGTTTTCATCTAAATGTGTAGGTGGTGATAGCTTTATGCCATTGGATACAGAGTTGCTTATGGATCTTTGAAGAGCTATTTGGACATATTTTTGTTTATGGATGATGGTTGGAATATTTATATTCCTATCTTGACATAAATTTTTAATGTTCATATATATTTTGAAAACTCATGTATCATAGTTTATGGGGAGGTTTAAGGAACCTTTAGGACTCTTGGGTATTCTTATAATACTCTCATCACAATTCTAGATTGTGTCCACAGGTGAGTATGGGTTAGTTTTACTAAACCATGAGGCACTGTAGCATGCAAAGTTGATAAACTATGCATGCTGCCAAGACATTTTTGACCTAGAATTGGTTGTGGTCTGATGGGAGACTTGGGAATACTTTGGTTATGGGTTTACCTGGGAGTTACAAAGAATTTTGTGAAATAACTTTGTTGGTAACTATTTTGGTTAGCAAGGGACACTAGAGGTCATTTGTGTCTATCTTGCTTAAGCAAGTTTGCATAAATGGACAGTGCTTGCCGCCCAGTAATTATTATCAACTTGTAAGATATTTCCATTAGGATAAATTACTTTGTTAAGGTCTTTTTCTTTTTAAAATATTTTTTTTATTTTTTAGACGCTGACAAGTTTTTCTCCAAACGTTGTTACGTCCAATCGTGACGCTGACAAGGCTTTAGGCAAACACTGACAAGAAAATATAGCCGTTGGGCGCTGATGGGCTATTTTTGACCGTTGACACCTAGTGGGCCCTACCCAGTTGTTATTTTTGACTAATCTTTGGCCGTAATTTTGGGGAGTTGTTACTTTTAATTAATGCATGAGATAAGTTATATTTGATTCAATATTTTCATCATTGCATTTTGAATATAACTGCCTCATTTTTGACCAATCAAAATCATGCATCTCTCCTATAAATTTGGCTAATCTTTTTATTCTGGGTATTCATATTTTCTTGTCTAACACTTTTCTCCTAGATTTTTCCCATATCACATAAACCTAAACAGCTTTCAAACATGGCACCCAAGTTTAACTCAAAGAATTTAACATTGGAGTTCAAGAGCCAACACAATATGGTAGCTTACTTGACTGCTGATGATGATTTGTTTCCTCAGTATTCACAGATGGTGGCATTTTTAAATGCATCCTCATTAAGGTATGCACTTTCTCATACACCATTAGTCCCTGTCGCACACATTAGACAGTTTTGGAACACTGTTAGTTCCACAACAGCTAATGGAGTGACCACATTAACATCTACTGTTCATGGAAGAACATGGGTGGTCACTGAAGCCTTGGTTCGCCAAGCTTTGCGTCTTGATGACGCTGATGGTGTGACTACCCTTGCCATTGCAACAATAGAACAAGGTCTTAGGGAATTGGGTTATCCTATTCCTGCTGATGTCACTTTAAATAAATATCATAAGCAGGAATTTCCCTCTGACTGGAAATATTTGATACATGTCCTTTTACAATGCTTAAGTCCAAAATGTACTTCTTTTAATGAAATAAACAGGTCAATTGCAAGTGCTTTGGTTTGTATAACACGTGGGCTTAAGTATAATTTTTCAAAAATGATTTTTGAAGGGATGTGTAAAAATAAGGGAAGTAAAATGACTTTGGCTTACCCTAGGTTTTTGCAAATGGTCTTTGATTTACAAGAATATTGTTCTAGGGATCATGACACTTTTTATGAGATCCCTAAACAACAGAAAACCATTTTTGCTAAAATGAGCTCCACAAACGAATCCATACCTCTTACCCAACCCATGCTTGAAGTAATTCAGGCTGCTCAACCTCAACCTCAACCACAACCAGACCCTGAACCCCAACTTGAGCCTATTCATGAACCCTTACCTTCACCAGAAAACATGGACATTGACCAACCCAGCGCTGACACTCAAAATGTGGGCGCTGACACAACCAATCCCAACACTGATACCATTCCTGAACAATCCCAAACACTCCTTAACCAACCAACACCCACACAATCTACTTCATCTTCCACCCCATTACAATCTAGGTTGCATAAACGCCAAAGGACTACTGGAGTGTTCTCCTCTAGTGGTCCTAGCCTTGTAGCAGAGAGAACCACCTCCACAAGTGTGGCTGGTGAAATGGGTGAGGCTGGGGCTATTGACACAGGCTTAGATGCTGGTCAAGACAGTCCCAACATCATTAAGCCCTCATCCATGCCCCATGATTCTATTTTGGGAGGTCAAATCCCCATTCTAGCTGAGGGCAGATTGGAACCTATGACAATAATTGAATTGACGGCTGCTGTCATTAGCTTGCAAAAGCAAAATGTCAGCCTTGTACAAATTGTCAACAAACAGGGACGTGAACTCCAAGTTTTGAGGGAGCGGGTAACTGTTTTGGAGAATCCAAGTAGCAGGAGTCTAATGGAGGAATCTTCCAAAGGGGAGGATGAAGAGGATGAGGAGGATGAGCTGATTCATACAGCAAGTGAGAAGAGTTCAGAGAAGAGTTCACAATTTAGTGAATCTTTACAGGTTGCTGAAGCACTCACCAACTTGAAGCAGCACCCAGTTATTGATACATCCAAGGTGACACCATTAAACTTGGAAGGATCTTTCAAAGAAACTTTGGGCGCTGATGCAGGTTTGAACGCTGACACATCCAGCGCTGACAAAGGTAATCGTGGCGCTGATAGGAGCAACTTGAACGCTGACAAAGTTGCAGGTGGTATTGATGTATTCCAGTCATCAACAATCATCAAAGATGTGTCCACACAGGTTTCTTCTTCTACTTTACCTGTTATTGATCCAAAAGACAAAGGTAAAGGGATTCTGATTGAAGAAGATGTTCCAAAGAAAGATGCAGCACAAATTGCATTTGATGAACAGTTGGCTGCACAACTTTTGGAAAGTGATTTGAAGAGGAGTAGAAGATCACCATTTGTTGTTTCTGAGAGTGAGGAAGAAAGTGGTGATGGAAAAGAAGGTGATAGCTCAGATTCAAGTATTCAAATTATTGAAGATCCAGAAAGGCTTGAATATGGGGATGAGCTAGCAAAGGAAAGGTTGAGTGAGTTGAAGAATCAGATTGATTGGGACCTACCAGAAATCACCAGAATGTATCATGCTTGGGAAGACAAGGTTATGGACAACCCAGGAATGAGCTTATCAGATCAAATTTGGGGGTTGGAAGTTCTGCTTAGGGTACAAGATGACATAAAGGTGATTATGAGGTTTAATGCACAAGAGGTCAAGACCTAGCTCAAGAGAGATAGAAGGCAATTGTATTACAAGTTGCTTAGATGCCATCAACCCAGATGGACATACAAGAAGTTGCTGGCCTTATCTTTTGAGGAGCTAGAGTATAGGGCACATCCTATTTGGAGGAAGGTGCAAGAACAGAATGTCTACCAGTTTCTTTCAGAAGAAAGGAAACAAGAGCTTGCTGAGGAAATGCAGATTCAAAAGGAAATGAGGATTGCTCAAAGACCAGTGAAGAAAGGAGATCCTTTCCAATTTCCTAAAGATATGGATGTGTATTTTCCAACTGAAGGTGTAATAAGGAAGCATCTCAAGCTTTCTCCATTGGAAGCTTCAGATTTGGTAAATGTAGTACCTCTAGATGACAGAAATCCAATCATCAGTTTTGATGAAGATGAGTGTGGATTTTGGAAGATTGGCAGATTTGGAAAGGAGGTACATACTTTCACTTCAGTTATTTCTATCTTTGCAAGCATAGACAGAGAAGACTTGGTGCATCTATGGAGATTAATAGAGGCCAAGTACACAGCTGAAGCACCTACTTCAGCAAATGGAATAAGACTTTGGAACACATTTATGACTTTGTGTGGTCCAAAAGAAGCAGATCCTGCCATATGGAAGGATCTTGAAGATGATCTCAGTAATCTTCATTGGAGGCTTTATTCTACTTGTGGTGTATTTCATATGAGCTCTACAAAGTTTTCAGAATATTTACTTGTGGATGCTGACTATTTCTTGTCCAAAGAAGTGTTGGAGAAGATGCTAGAGACACCCTTGGAGATTGATTATACTAGTGACGTGGCCAAAGACTTGATCAGATATGTTTATCACCAACATAAGAAGTTTTTGCAAGATTCCTCCTAAGTCTTAAGTTTTTATTCAGAAACTTGATCATTGGAATAGATATCAAGTTTAGGGGAGGATTGTTGGGAATAAAATATGGGTCAGTTCACTAGACGCTGATAAGAAGAATGTCAACGCTGATAAGAAGACATTGGACGCTGACAGCCAAGCGTTGACATTGAAGAAGTCAACGCTGACAGCCTTGAAGATTGACACTGATGGAATATCTTTATACGAATCTTTTTGTTTATTTGTTTCTTTATTTATGTATGGTAAAGATAAGCACAACATTGTATTTTCCATTATTATCTTTACCTAGAATAGTTGATTCGTAGCTTATTGTACAAGACTTCTTGTTCTATAAAAGAAGATCTTTTAGGTTAAAGTCATATATCAGTTTTCATAAGTATTCGCAAGTTAAACCTCTTTCATTGTAGTCAAGCACGATTATTCTAATACAAGTGAAAGTTTGTTTAACATCTTTGTGTTTTAGATCAAGTGTTAATTCCGCATAACACTTTGTTACTTTACTCATAAGCAAAGGTTTCTCTACGTGTAGTACTTGATCTAATCTCGTATACACAAAGCTTAATCGATCTAAGTTTGGGATCAACATTAGTAACCTAGTTGTTTTAAGATTTATCTAGTTTACTTTATAAATGCAACCCCTATGACCCTATAACCGAATTTCTCTTCCCCTTAGAACCCTAAATCAGTCGATCAAGCCTAAGAATGAAGAAAACCCTGAAAAATAAATAAGGGTTTTTATGGTATGTACTTAAAACTTGTTTGATTTACGTTTAATTAACGTTGTAACCTAGTTGTTATAGATTAGGGTTTAAGCTTCATGACTTTCTATTAGGTTTTGTAATTAGGGTTTATGAATCTGTTAATTTATGATATTAGGATGATGTTTGATCATTCGTTTGGTTCGTTACATGTTTTGGTTAGTCGGCTAGGGTTTAAACATTTAGAACTAGTCAGATTCGCGATTGAAGAATTAGGTGAGTGTTGTAAAAATCATAACTAATTGATAGATTGCTTTTATGACGTGGGATAGTAGAGGAAAATTAACTACAAAGAGTTCGTTATCCTATAAAATTAGTGGGGTGTCGTTTTGAGGTATGGAAGTCAGTCCTTTGAATTTTATAAAAAGTATTTGTGATTTTCTAGACGAATCTCAGTTAGGGTTTTATTTTTGGTAAAAATACTTAAACATCTTTGTAAGACTAAAACTTGAGGTTAAGTGATTTCATAGATTGTGTGAGACCTGGGAAATTTTACAAAGAAAGTTGATAGTTTTAAAAGGGTCAAGTCACACTAAACTTTTAGGGTATTGGTTCGCGAAGAAATCAGAACACTTTGTGTTAGGGATGAGCAAAAGAACCAAAGAACCGAATCCGAACCGAGAACCGGACCGGAACCACGAAAAACCAAACCGAAACCATAACAGTTGGTTCTAGTTCCAGTTCTTGTTTTTTAGAAATTTTTTGGTTTTCGGTTCGATTCGATACGGTTCGGTTCCATCAGTTCTCGGTCCCAGAACCAAATACCCAATACTTATAAAAATATTATAATTTTTTTATTTACGAGACTCAAAAGATAATATAATAAGTAATACAAAAAAGAAACAAAATTAACCTACTCCCAGAAAAAACCAAACCAAACACTTTCAACTCTAATCTTAATCATTTGAAACATAAACAACTATTATCATTATCAAATCAATAGAACTAAGTTTTATGTTGTTTTTTATTTGTATTCAGTGTATATGTTTTTAGTATTACTGACATATATATGTCTTGTTAGTACATTATTACTAATCAATAGATTTGTATAATATAAAAATTAGTTTGCCTGTTATAATTGGTTATATGATACGTTCTATAAGTTTGAATAATCTGTGATTCTTTGATTTTACTTTATAACAAAAAGGTTTATATAATATAACGAGGCATGAAAAATAGATTTCTTTTGTAAACATAATGTAAAATGATTAATAATCTAACATTTTTATTTTGTATTACCTTTTAAGGTTATACAAATTCTAAAAATATAGGTAAAAGAAAAGTAGTGCACCTATGAAACTATAAGATGTTTATTTATTTGAGCTTATGATCTATTTTATATAATAAAACAGAATATGTTACAAGTCTTTAAAGCAGAAGAATTAAATGAATGAATTAAAATGCCTACCATAAATAACCTATGTACAAGACCTCAATGCAAAGATCAATTTAATTTATTACCATAATTAAGGCATTCATAATTCACAGCTTAGATGCAAAAAGTCTCATAGAATTACAAAACTTCTCCTATAAGCTTTATCATTCAAGTTTATCATCTTCTGTTACGAATCTCATTCAACGATGATTCAAACTCATCTAATTCTTCTTCTACACTCTTCTTTCCAACTTCACCTATTTAAACCAATCTCTATCTAACAATGATCAAATAATTCAATTTTGATTCTGTATTGTGCAGGTTTTACAGGTCAGTTTATAATGATTTGCATAGATGCTTGATTCGAACAAAAAATTTATGTAAGATTTAGTTGTGTTGAAATCCATTTGATTTATATTATTAATTGTTCTGTTTTATTTTTTTATATATATATATTATCAGGTTTGCTATGCTTTGTCTACATGTGAGAAAACAAAGGTGTGTCTTCTATTTTAGCCTTTTCGGTTTGATTATTGGTAACGATTTATCCAGATTGGTTATTTGCTTTTCAAAATCATTATGTGTTTCTTTTATTTTCTCCTAATTTGACAAAAAAAGTTTCGATCGTTCAATATGAATTTAGGTTGAGATGAACACCGATCTTTAAGCGAAATCTTATCCAATAGTTTTAATTCAATTTCAATTTAAAATCGTCTCAAATTCAGTTTCAATTCAAAAACATAACTTTCAAATAAATTTTTAGCGCACGCCAAATGTTTGATGAAACGTCGCATTCAAATAAATCTTAAAAAACTAATTGCTTATATCTATGATATTTGCATGCCAAGGTTCACTAATATTTATGATATTTGCAAAAGACGAGTGACATGTAACTGGGTTACAATATAAGACTGAAATAACGTTTTCTTAAGGAACTTCATGTGGTATACATTTTGGATATTCAACATGTGGTAAATTAATTGCGGTTGTATACTTTAAAAAACATTACTTTATAATTTTTACATTATTCGAGCCCCTCCAAAAATGAAGCGAGAGGTGCCCGGGGAGTAGTTTGACGCTGAGGTTGCGGAGATTAAGGCGTCGATCGATCGTTAATAAAGTAATTTAGCTCGGAGAAAAGGGTTTGTTTACACCTGCTGAATGAGGGTATAGTGAGGTTGTGAAAGGAAATGTTGCTTATACCACTATACGAGTATGTTGATGCATGTTAAAAATAGAGGACCATATAATTTATTTTGGGTAGACTTTTAAACAGTCGGAATAAGACGAGTGCTAATATTGTGTTATCATGCCAAAAGAGTGTTTGGATAATATATGAACCTACGGTGATGGTGACTTGATTATTTAGGGATAAGAATAAAAAATTTCCATGTAACTTCTTAAATAACGAAAAATTCCATATCATGTCTCTTGAGCATGTTTAGCTACAACTATTTATCTGTTACTAACTATTCCAAATGCTTAGTAAATAGTATATGTTGATGGTTATACATGTACACAACGTTTTTATAGTAATGTAGTGGAGTAGTAATGCAGGACACCGCATCTTTGATATCAATATATTAATTGTTATATTAATTGTGTGTTTTGGATCTAAAACCCATGCTTCGATATCAATATATTAATTGTTATAAGTTTAATCCCACAATTTAATTTCAGCGATTCAATTTTTTATGTGTTGATACAAATTAAGTGATTTAAATCCTTTAGTAAAACTTATTGAATGTGTTGTTTTTGTTTAGGGTTTGGATTTCGACTAATTTCAATTCAAAAAAATGATGGTTTTTACCTTGATTCGATGAAAGGATATATGGTCTTTTGGTTGCATTTTACTGGAGATTGCTTTGAGAGTTTGTTTCCAGGTAAGACTTTGCTACCCTCCATTTTTATAATTGTATACAACAACACAATGAACTGATGCATTTTTTCTATTGATTCACCTTTTTATTTCATGCTATTATATTTTTAAAAGGCATGAGAATTTTGTGTAATTGAAGAGGGTCAACATGGTTTTGCTTTGTGATTGGGGTTTGAGGTCCATAGTGTTAAAATGGTAAAGGACTAAGAGGTTATGATTTGTGATTCACACATATTACAACAAAAAATGTGTATATTGGGTTCTTAATAGTAGCTCAACTATTTCAGCTCTTCATGTATACAAGTACCAGAACTATCAAGTTTTTTCTTGATGTTTCTGCCAATATTATTTGATTCAAATTTGTGCAGTTTTCTTATTTTCGGGGGTGTTTAGGACTGCTTAACTTTCTGCTTATGGTTATAATAAGAAGTATTATTAACTTTTAATCTGCTTAAAAATGAACGCATCTATACATAGTGTTTGGGTTTGCTTACTTTGTTAAATTTCACATGTAGTATTAGAGATTGTAAAAATTAAGCAATTAGTGTCAAATACATTTAAGGTGTATACTTAAAAATTCTGCATATGCAGGCGTGAGGAGCTCGAGAAGGCACCTGTAGTGGAAGATTTATTGCGACTGCGTATTGATTGAAATCTGTTGCAATATGCAAATTGTTCACATGACATATGGATACTAACGCATGCTCTGTAAGCTCCTTTACTTTATTTTATACTACTAATAATCATTAGTATCATCTTAATGAACAACATAACTTGACGAAATTTCATGATCTGTTAAGATGAGTCATTTGATATTTTCGTGATCTACTTTGACCCATTGTAAAACATGCTTACCATTCATTCAGCACATATATACTTCTGTGCTTTAACATTCTGTTTTCAGTTCACAACTTTTTTATTCACTGATAGCCCTTTCATGCATAGAAATTAAGAGACTGCAATAGTTGCATAGCTATTATTCTGTACGAAAATAGCTATCGGGAAAATGACATATGGATCACATCGGGAAAATGACATCGGGTTCATGGTTCAGAAGGGTAAGATATCTAAATTTAAATTTAGATATATGTAATACTCTTCTATGTGAACCAAATAAATTTTAATTTTAACTCCTGATGTACCAAATTCAAGAGTTGTCTGAATGTGTGTTTTGAAAGCGTGATTCTGGGTGTTTGAGCCTTCTTGAGAAAAGTTTGATTAATATTAGAAGTTGAATAGTAAAAATTTACATTTCTTTGAAAAAGGAAAATGATTTTCTAAAATGCAGATATATGTTTTTGAAGTAGGATGTTATGATTTTGCTATTTATTTGTGAATTTGTATCATGTAAGGTTAGGAGTTAAGCTGTTGTTATTCATAAAGTAGGATGTTATGGTGTTGGTTTATTAATTCACCTCAAAAAACAGATAAAAAGTGATATGGGTCATCCTGTTTTGACCCGTTACAGATTCACATGGTAAGTAGACTGTTAAGGTATGTTCAATCTACCTAATTTATTCATACATTATTACAGATATGTGGCGAACCTTGGTGTTCATCTCATATTTTCATTCTCAAACTGAAATTTTACATATTATGGTGCTTGGCTTATTTCATTTTTAACCCTTACTGAAACTTCCTTCACATTTGTGTTTGCAGAAACCAACAAAATTTGTCAATCAACGACCCCGGATCTTGAAGAACATGACCCTTCCATCTCTTAGGTATAATTTTTAACTGTTACACGATCAATCGGTTTAAGACTCTCCCATTTATGTAGAAGTTACATTGTTCGATATAATTCATGTTATAAATATAATTAGAAATTTAAAAGAAAATGTCCAAATTGGATTTGAGACCAGACAATTTGCTTAATAGGTTTGGTAATATATATGCAAAAGTGTCGGGCGAAAACTTCAGTTCTGATGCATATCACATGACATAACCTCGCCCTAAAGGGAAACCAAATACATGTACCTCCTGCAAGATTAATTAAGAATTGGGTCGAATGTATGAACTATTATTAAGTAGTGACATCATATGCATTGAAAATGGGTTATCACAGTCCCACTTAAGGATTAATAGAACAAAAAACCAGGGATAACATGAATACTTTATGTTGCCACTATTAATAATATTGTACAAGGTTGGTGACTTATAACTATTTTTAGCCTCTTTTCACCTACAGTTTTACAAAAGGTAAATGGCATGCTAAGCAAAATTCAATAAGATCAAATGTGTATAAGTGGAAAGCATGATACACACTTAATGAATATGCATTGAGGATATGGGACACAAAATGGACTAAAAATTTCAAATAAGAAAGTAAAAACATGTATAAGTTAGATCTTTATCAATTTTACACTAAAACAAAGCATTTTATTAAGTTAGTAATTTGGGCGGGTGGGTAATGGGTCACAGCGACTTGGACATGAATTATGAACAAACTTTAAAATCGTAATAACAACTGCGATTAAGTACTATCTGGTGCAAACATAATAATTTAAACTTTAGGTGAAAGGTATGGGAATATCTACTCTACTTACATTGTTGAAAACATGGATACAAACCTTCTGAGTTGTTATCACCATATTTTAATTACAAACATTGCTTATGTGTTTATTTTTATTTGACCTTTTATTTCAGAATGAACCAATTATTTCAATTTTGAAGCTACTCAAAAAGTTGTATTTTTAATACAATCCCAAGCATTGGTTATTTGACAATGTATGCTGAGATATAGTATACTTTTAATGCGTCGAGTGGATCAGTGTATGTTTTGCTACATACATGGGATCATATGGGTTAGAACAGGCGAGTGTATCTTTTGTTATATAAAAATACATGAGATCAAGTGACTGGTGTCAAAGCTTCTATAACACTTAATAATATATATTCATTTACTTTATTTGCAGCTTTGATTTTTTAGGAGTAGAACAACTTCTAAAAATGTTCCAACTTATTTACCAGTGTGAATATATAGGTGTCAAATATTTTAGTTACTTGCGTATAACCTTTCGTCTTTTGAAAATTACTCAACTGGCCAAAGTTATACACAACTGCAAAATCAAATATGCCTTATCTTTCATGGGTAAAGAAACAACTTAAATTAACTTAAAATGGAAATGAATACTCTTATCAATAACTTCTTTTTTTGGTAAAGGGGAAACAACCCCGGTAAAATATAATAACTTCTTTTTACTTTGACTTTGGTTTTTACTATTTTAGGCTTTCAGGGAATATGTGGCATTCAAAGCAGACCTTTGCTCTTCAAGATTGAGAGTTGAAGCAGATGATACATGCATGTATTTTATTTTAATAGTTACAAACCAAATTTTTTATCTTATCATTTACCTATTACTTATTACGGAGTATCTCTCTTGAAAAATAGTAGTACATGGTTACAATTCACCTTTTTCTTATTTAATTCGCACACATAATTTCTTATAAAAATATTTCTTTAAAAAATCCCGTGATCCCACGGGTCTTTAAGCTAGTTTAATTATAAAATATTATTGCTTTTAATGTTAATGGTTGTAAAATACTTAAAATAATTATTTTTTTAGTTTTTGTTGACTTAATTCACTTTTAGATTTTTTTTTCTTCTAGAAAATCAATTTTTATATAAGTAGACCTAAAGAACCGGAACGAGAACTAGAACCAGAATCGAAAGTAAAAAATATATTTGATTCGGTTCTCGATTCCTATATTTCTTAAAAATTTTGATTCATGATTCCGTTGTTCCGATTTCAGTTTCACCGGATCTAGATCAAAGGTCAATGCTCATCCCTACTTTATGTTCATGATTTTGTAAATGATACGTATACATTGATTAGGTGGGGATTCACACATGTGATATTCGGTAGCATGTGGATTTTTCTCCGAAACTAAAGTTAAATATAAGTATTTTATTTAGGTGAGTGACAAGGTTAAATATATAGAAAGTGAAGCCTTACCCCTCGTTTATCAAACATTTAAGAGGTAAGGTCATGTAATTCGATTATCATTAAATATTACTACCACTCGTGCGTTCAAGTGAAGGAGTTACAAACTCGTTTCTTTTCCTATAAATGACATACTTCAATGCAAGTTTAACGCATCAGACTAAAATCACAAGTAGTAACTGAAAATGATTTTCAACAAGCAAAATGGAGCTTCCTTTTTCAAGATATTACGCATGGAATCTGAAGTCTTCCTTGTAAATCAATCTTTTTTTCACACACGCATAAACACTACACACACAATGCTTTAATTTTTCAGTACTTATATTGCATTTTCATGCATTTGTTTTGCAGCCTTTGCCATCAGTTTTTGCCAAGAAGCATTTGGAAAATGGAGTCAGCGTAACACAACCTATGGTTCTCGAAACGATATCTGGTGACAAATGGGAAGTAAAATACGCTAAGATCAAAGACGGATATTATTTCTTGGATGGATGGTTTGATTTCATGAAACAAAATCATCTTGAAAAACATGACTTTGTTGTCTTTTGGCTTATGTCTCCTCCTCCTAATGTAATATTTCAAGTTTTTTTCTATGCACTTAACGAATGTCTCAAAGAACCATTAACTGGTGCGAACAACGACATTCGTCCGATAGCTCCAATTGTAGGAAATAGGTCCGATGATTCAGGTGCTCATGATGGCAACAAACCATGCGTTGTAAAAGAAACCAACGATAATGGTTCGTTGACAAACAGGAAGTTGTGTGAAAGGCTTGTTGGTAGAACTTATTTAAATTATGTGGTAGGTTATATATTTTCTCAATTCGTAACTGACGTATTTGTAAAAAAATATAGTGATGTATGCTATACAAAACTAAAATGTTAACGATTTATGCATTGCAGCGACTGACGGAGGATTTCGAGAGTGTGACTGGGATTGACTGCAAGGTTGCGAAGCGAGTGAGGTTGATGAACGATGATGGAAAAAAATCTAAAGTGACTATAACGACATGGAAACGGGGCCTGAAGTCAGTGCCAGTACCACACCTGACTGGAGGGTGGTCTGAGTTTCTAAAGGAAAATAATGTGGAGATTGGAGACGTTTGTGTGTTTAGTCATGTCAAACGTAAACTGCTTCATGTTCATGTGAAGAAAGGGAAGAAAGGCAAACGTTCCAACAAGAGTAAGGAGTGAAAATGAATCCTATCGTGTCTCCATTAGCATGATTATAATATTGCAGATGAAACATTTTGGTTAGTAATAATGTTTTAAAAATAAACCTCTGAAGACCAACAAGGTTCTGTTTTAAGTATATGTGTCGAAGTTTGTATTATGTCTATTATTATGACTATGGGGTTTTATGTTTAAGCAAACACATTGTGTATCTCATCTTAATTATATATAAAACATTTTATGTACTTTCTCCTTTATAAATAAAAAAAATTCAAATAATACAACTAAACAGCATATTATATATTTTTCAATGCAGTAACTCAAATCTGATTTAAATAATACAAGATATTAATGCATATATACAACTTTATATCTCTGAGAGCATCCAATATAATAAACTTTTGTATAGGTTAATAAGTGTGTTATAGCATTAATTTTCAAACCTTTTTGTTTTATAAACCTATTTCCTCTGTGAATAAACCTTATCAAAATTTATAAACATCTAATATAATTCAAATGCATTAAATTATGAAAAAGTTCAATATTATAGACCTCTTCATGCCATATAAGCTTAAAATAGATGTCCACTATAGTTTACAAATTTTTAAACCTTTTCATAGTTTTATAAACCTATGTATGAACCACCATAGTGGGTGCCCTAATATATACAAATCATTTAACCATACTTAATTAAAATATAATTACTAATACAATTAAAACTCTCATCACTACAATTTACAAGCAAAACAACAAAATGTACAAATCTTCTCCATCATATTTTTCTCCCTTTTACTTTGCAATCATATGTACAAACCACTTTTAGGTTGATTTTCTCATTCAAATGTTCAAAAGAGGTTCTGTCAGTTTTTGCACTTAATTAAAATCCGAAAATAAAGTTACACATATTACATATACGACATAAGTAATAATATCTCTAGATCAAAATTACGTTTTTGAGACATGTTTCTAGCTGAAAACTACCGTCATTCATAAGTTGTTACTATGAAAGACAAATAGTAAAATAACATTTACTCGCAAGAAAATTTAGTCACAAGGTACCCGTTGTCGCATCGCGCAGATATCCTGCTACTCGTATGAGAAATGATATAGACAAAGTATTATTCGCGTTCAAAAATATTTCAGAAAAATGAAAATGATTTTCAAATAATTCAGTGTAACGAAGTTCCTTTTGAATAGAAGAAGTATTAGGTTGATAATGCGAAAATAATATCATAAGTCGGTTAAATATCAAGCTACCATCATGAGGAGACGAATAGGAGGGATTTATGTTGACATAAATTGAAATAAGGGTTTTTCTATCTTTGCCCTATGGATACATGATAAGAAGTTCCAAAGTATATAAAAAGTATACAGAGTCCCACAGAAAAGTACACAGGAATCCGTAAAATGTGAATCCCTGTGTACTTTTCTGTGGGACCATGTGTACTTTTTACCTTCTTATCATGTGCCCCTAAGGCACAAGATAGAAAAATCCTTGAAATAATAGAGTTTAATTTATTGCCAAATCTTTATTTTCATAAAAATATTTAAGTCGCTAATAATTGAATAATATATGTTTCACTATTAAAAAAAATATTCTATTTTATTATATTTTAATTTAATACTATAGAAAATATATTTTAAATTTATTAACATATGTAAACAAGTTAGGAAAATCGACGCTTCGCTGCGGAGCAAATTTTTTTAACAAAATAGTATCAGTTACCATAATTCTAGCATTTAGAAATTATTTGAAGAAACATTTGGTAAGGCTTCTCTAAACTCCTTTTTCATTTCTAGTGTATCAAATGTAAAGCAATAGTTTCATTACATGAAATGATTAAAACTGTATAGTTTTGCAAAGAATGAGAAACACGGAAAAGTAATTTGCTACATATTATAAGACAACACAACCTCATGAAGTTAAGATATTTCTTCACTGCAACCTCAGTATGGTGGAAGCAAGTTCTGACCGCGTTTCTTCTTCTTCTTTGATTGGCTCGGGAGCCTGTTGGGGGACTATATCTGGATACCGCTCCTTGTCTTCCTCAACAATTCTGTCATCTATTTTCTTCCTTAACCACTTGGTCTCTCTATACAGGGGCGGTGTCAACATCTTTTACCTCTTTTGTAACACAGTTTGGGGAAGTTGTTTCAGTGAGTAAATGTTTCGCTTGAATAATGTTAAAAGCTCTGCATACTTTCAATAGTGCTCACTACCACTTGTGCAGATTTTTTTTGGCTACTGCCCCAATCCAAGCCTTTCAATCTTAGAGGTACAAATCTGTTAGGTAATATTGATGGGTCAACTCGGTTCCGTAGGCCATGGGTGAGTGGGTCATGGGTGAGTGGGTAGTCCACAGTTTGACAGAGTATTATGAAAGTGTCTTATTCTTTAGTTAGTTTCCTATGTTTTAGGAGTAGTGGTACATGTTCCTATGATTAGTTTCTGCATTGTTTAGTATCTTAGTATAAGTAGAATAGGTTGTAACACCATAAACATGTAGTCAGTTTCCCTTATTTTATATACATAATCATTGAACACCCATATTGTCGGTTTGATTTGTGTTTGTGTGGGTGTGAGTCCGAGGTCGTAAGGGAATGATTCCAGCATTTGTATCAGAGCTAGGTTGGTCTCATACCTCATGTGTGGCAAATAAGAAATGACCGAATGCCTTGGATGTTGTAAGGCAGTGAAAGAAATCAAGCATCAAGTTTATGTGACTTGCATTAGGAAGTGTGAGACCGAAGGAAGCGCGAGAGCGAGGGGGCCGACCTATCCCGAAAGACCGAAGGTATATAGACCGATGAAGAAAGACCGAATGTACCTAGACGGACTGAGACCGAGCTAGAAAAGTCTAGACGCAGACATAAATTTTCAAGACCGAGACCGTTCGGGGCAACCAAGACCGTGATCGTATGTTGCCCGAGAAACAAATTAGTCGAAATTTTCAACAGTAAGAGACCGAAGAAGAAAGATACTGTTGAATCAAAATACCGAGACCGAAGGCTAAAAACCAAAGACCGAAAGGTTGAAGACCGAAATGCCGAAAACCAAAAGACCGAAGACAGAAGACCGAAAACCGAAAGGAAGAACAGAGACCAAAAGCTCACATGAGAAAGATTAGACCGAAGACCGAAAGGGATAACCTTCAGGGGTGAGTTGACTAGACTGAAGCTTTAATAGCTAAATGCTGAATTATCGAATCAAATGACCAAAGATTCACAAAAAGACCGAACAAAGTTTTCTCTCAAGAGAAAAATGAAATTAGTATAAGCCAAAAAAGATAGAGCATAAATGATAGAGCAAGAACTGTTGTTTTTCTAAAAATAGAAAAATAGCATGAATTGGTTTCTTAAAGCAAGAAATCACACCAAGTTTTAGGAAGTTAGCCAACAAGAAGGTTGTCGCATTGTCTCTAGCAAGTAGCAGGAGGTGATCACAAGAAACCAAGCATCAAGGATTGATTCTTTGTATGTACGTGAAGAAGGAAAGTACGAAGAGACCGAGCAAGTAGTATATGACCGACACCGTGATCATGACTATGATTGTAAGAGCCGAGACCATGAAGGGATCCAAGATTACGGGGGTGAATGTTAGGTAATCTTGATGGGTCAATTTGGTTCAGTGGGTCATGGGTGAGCGGGTCATGGGTGAGTGGGTAGTCCACAATTTGACAGAGTATTATGAAAGTGTCCTATTCTTTAGTTAGTTCTCTATATTTTAGGAGTAGTGGTACATGTTCCCATGATTAGTTTCTGCATTGTTTAGTATCTTAGTATAAGTAGAATAGGTTGTAACACTATAAGCATGTAGTCAGTTTTCCCTTATTTTATATACAGAATCATTGAACACCCATATTGTCGGTTTGATTGGTGTTTGTGTGGGTGTGAGTCCGAGGTCGTAAGGGACTGATTCCAACAAAATCTATAAAAATGTGTAAGTTCGAAAGTATAGATAAATAACGGGAAATCACGCACTTAAAAGACCAGGCCTCTATTAGTAGTTATATTCCTTTACGTATCTGCATTTACTGAGACCTTATAATTATTTAGGACATTGACTGTATCGTGAGCATCACATCAGATTTTCTTGTGACTATTTGTTGTACTACTGAGGTGAGTTCATGGCCCCACTTTGTATATTGACAAACTTTTAAAGCCTTTTATGGGGAAGAAAACATGCAACAAATTTTATTTGATGGACATAAACTGAACTAAGAAACCTTTGATTACATTTGCCTATTGTAGATGAACCCGCATGACCCCTGCATCTGAGACTGTTAAAATTGTTGAATTGCCTGAATGTATAAATAGATCTATTTGGGATTGACCATCCCCATCTGGGTGAGTAGCACTCATTGTGCCTAGGCCAGGACAACAAATGTTTAACATGTTGGAACTTTATATTGGGTGCATTTTATTAATGCGAAGGGTCCTCATTTGTTGTGGACTTAACGTGTCAAGTATCAGTTTCGGGCAATAGGGAATGTAATTACCTTTAAGTGTTGATGCTATGTGCATAACTACTTCAGTGAATGTTTATTGTCCAAACTCATTTTATTAAACCTGTGAATTCACTAACTTTATGTTGACTCTCTAAGCATGTTTTCTCAGGAAACTGAAGCACGTATTGATGTGCATGGAATCAAGCATCATGATAGGCTGCATTTAAAGAGCTCATCTGGGGTTTTATAAACTGGGAATGATTTCTGATAAGTGTGAAAACACTCATCAATAATGATCCAAATACCACTCAAAACACAGTCAAATACATAATATTTAACTTTAAAATATCAGAATTACGCGTGTATTTGTGTTTTGTGTGTTTCAGGTAAAAAAGATGCATTTTGAAGCAAATACGCGTTTTCAAGGGATTTATATGATAAAAGACGAAGAAAAAGACGAAAGAGCTTTCAAGGACCAATCATGCCAAAGTATAAAGAAGAAGGGCTTGAGTTGCAACTTTCACAAAAACAAAGGATGAAAAACAAATTACTTAAAAGATTTTTATCACATTTGATAAAAGAATGAAATTAAAGGATTAAAAAGAAAAGAGAAGGAAAGTTAAGTTTATTAACTTGGTCATTTGACCAAGTCTCGGTCAAACACACAAACACAAACGTCTTTCTTCTCCAAACGAAGAGAGAGAAAAAAAATAAACAGCTAACCTTCTCTTTCCACCTCAAAACCTGCATATGCAAATCAAGAACGATTCATGAAGATTCAAGCGAAGACTTAAACTACAAAAATGCTCATCTCTTCCTCCTCTTCAAGATGATACTAATTAATTAGATCAAAACGCAAAGGAGAAGAAATCCCCAAATCCCTGAAGAACCCTAATCATCAACAACCTCGTATTAAACACGTGGCACGATTTAATTGGAAGAAACACGTCATCTTCTCCTCTTCAACGCCTATAAATAGAAGATCAAGACCCCATTTGAAGATGGTTAGCATAGGAGTAGTTACACATAGTTAGTTAGGAAGTGAGGTAATAATTTTGTTATTGCGACTTCATGTACTTATATATGTTTTACCTGATTTTTCATTATGTGAAAATATTAATTGATATTTTTTGGGTAACTATTAATTGATATTTTGTATAAATACTTATTGCATAAAAGATTTGAATTTGTCTAAATGAAATTTTAGCTAACTTTTTCTAGACATTTTCTGTTTAATAACACATAACGACCTTGAAAAATATATGTTGTTTTGAATCCCGTCTATTTATTTTTATCTAACACCGATGTATAAGGTCTTTCATTCATTTTACTATTTATATTTATGTTTATAATAATTTACGTAGATTACATTGTTTGTTTTTGTTAAGTGTCAAAATATAAATAAACAATAACTCGTGTTTTTATTTGAATATTAATAATCATGTGATTTGTTAACTTTTTAATATTACATATATGTTGTATTTTTAAAATAAAAAATCTAGATGGTATAAAGTTAAGGGGGTATTTTGTTTATTTTATAAACTTCTTAAAAAAATATAGAAAAATATAAATTTCACTAAGTCTATCTAATTTATTTAAAATTCAACCATTAAAGTATTAATTAATCCTCTCCTCTTTTTGTAAGTTTTTATTTTCACAAATTTGACACATATATCTTTTTGTGTTTTCATCAAATTCTTCCACCAAAACATTTAATTTTGACTAAATTTCATTCAATTTTGACTTTTTTGAGCCAACCACATTCCTTGATTTTGCTTATGTGTCAAAATCAAACTATTTGATTGATCAAATTATTTTTTCTACAACCTTCACTTTTCACTAAAACTCTTTAAAAATATAATTCTTTTATTATATAAAAGATGACATACTTCAATGCAAGTTTAACGCATCAGACTAAAATCACAAGTAGTAACTGAAAATGATTTTCAACAAGCAAAATGGAGCTTCCTTTTTCAAGATATTACGCATGGAATCTGAAGTCTTCCTTGTAAATCAATCTTTTTTTCACACACGCATAAACACTACACACACAATGCTTTAATTTTTCAGTACTTATATTGCATTTTCATGCATTTGTTTTGCAGCCTTTGCCATCAGTTTTTGCCAAGAAGCATTTGGAAAATGGAGTCAGCGTAACACAACCTATGGTTCTCGAAACGATATCTGGTGACAAATGGGAAGTAAAATACGCTAAGATCAAAGACGGATATTATTTCTTGGATGGATGGTTTGATTTCATGAAACAAAATCATCTTGAAAAACATGACTTTGTTGTCTTTTGGCTTATGTCTCCTCCTCCTAATGTAATATTTCAAGTTTTTTTCTATGCACTTAACGAATGTCTCAAAGAACCATTAACTGGTGCGAACAACGACATTCGTCCGATAGCTCCAATTGTAGGAAATAGGTCCGATGATTCAGGTGCTCATGATGGCAACAAACCATGCGTTGTAAAAGAAACCAACGATAATGGTTCGTTGACAAACAGGAAGTTGTGTGAAAGGCTTGTTGGTAGAACTTATTTAAATTATGTGGTAGGTTATATATTTTCTCAATTCGTAACTGACGTATTTGTAAAAAAATATAGTGATGTATGCTATACAAAACTAAAATGTTAACGATTTATGCATTGCAGCGACTGACGGAGGATTTCGAGAGTGTGACTGGGATTGACTGCAAGGTTGCGAAGCGAGTGAGGTTGATGAACGATGATGGAAAAAAATCTAAAGTGACTATAACGACATGAAAACGGGGCCTGAAGTCAGTGCCAGTACCACACCTGACTGGAGGGTGGTCTGAGTTTCTAAAGGAAAATAATGTGGAGATTGGAGACGTTTGTGTGTTTAGTCATGTCAAACGTAAACTGCTTCATGTTCATGTGAAGAAAGGGAAGAAAGGCAAACGTTCCAACAAGAGTAAGGAGTGAAAATGAATCCTATCGTGTCTCCATTAGCATGATTATAATATTGCAGATGAAACATTTTGGTTAGTAATAATGTTTTAAAAATAAACCTCTGAAGACCAACAAGGTTCTGTTTTAAGTATATGTGTCGAAGTTTGTATTATGTCTATTATTATGACTATGGGGTTTTATGTTTAAGCAAACACATTGTGTATCTTATCTTAATTATATATAAAACATTTTATGTACTTTCTCCTTTATAAATAAAAAAAATTCAAATAATACAACTAAACAGCATATTATATATTTTTCAATGCAGTAACTCAAATCTGATTTAAATAATACAAGATATTAATGCATATATACAACTTTATATCTCTGAGAGCATCCAATATAATAAACTTTTGTATAGGTTAATAAGTGTGTTATAGCATTAATTTTCAAACCTTTTTGTTTTATAAACCTATTTCCTCTGTGAATAAACCTTATCAAAATTTATAAACATCTAATATAATTCAAATGCATTAAATTATGAAAAAGTTCAATATTATAGATCTCTTCATGCCATATAAGCTTAAAATAGATGTCCACTATAGTTTACAAATTTTTAAACCTTTTCATAGTTTTATAAACCTATGTATGAACCACCATAGTGGGTGCCCTAATATATACAAATCATTTAACCATACTTAATTAAAATATAATTACTAATACAATTAAAACTCTCATCACTACAATTTTACAAGCAAAACAACAAAATGTACAAATCTTCTCCATCATATTTTTCTCCCTTTTTCTTTGCAATCATATGTACAAACCACTTTTAGGTTGATTTTCTCATTCAAATGTTCAAAAGAGGTTCTGTCAGTTTTTGCACTTAATTAAAATCCGAAAATAAAGTTACACATATTACATATACGACATAAGTAATAATATCTCTAGATCAAAATTACGTTTTTGAGACATGTTTCTAGCTGAAAACTACCGTCATTCATAAGTTGTTACTATGAAAGACAAATAGTAAAATAACATTTAATCGCAAGAAAATTTAGTCACAAGGTACCCGTTGTCGCATCGCGCAGATATCCTGCTACTCGTATGAGAAATGATATAGACAAAGTATTATTCGCGTTCAAAAATATTTCAGAAAAATGAAAATGATTTTCAAATAATTCAGTGTAACGCAGTTCCTTTTGAATAGAAGAAGTATTAGGTTGATAATGCGAAAATAATATCATAAGTCGGTTAAATATCAAGCTACCATCATGAGGAGACGAATAGGAGGGATTTATGTTGACATAAATTGAAATAAGGGTTTTTCTATCTTGTGCCCTAGGGGTACATGATAAGAAGTTCCAAAGTACATAAAAAGTATACAGAGTCCCACAGAAAAGTACACAGGAATCCGTAAAATATGAATCCCTGTGTACTTTTCTGTGGGACCATGTGTACTTTTTACCTTCTTATCATGTGCCCCTAAGGCACAAGATAGAAAAATCTGAAATAATAGAGTTTAATTTATTGCCAAATCTTTATTTTCATAAAAATATTTAAGTCGCTAATAATTGAATAATATATGTTTCACTATTAAAAAAATATTCTATTTTATTATATTTTTATTAAATACTATAGAAAATATATTTTAAATTTATTAACATATGTAAACAAGTTAGGAAAATCGACGCTTCGCTGCGGAGCAAATTTTTTTAACAAAATAGTATCAGTTACCATAATTCTAGCATTTAGAAATTATTTGAAGAAACATTTGGTAAGGCTTCTCTAAACTCCTTTTTCATTTCTAGTGTATCAAATGTAAAGCAATAGTTTCATTACATGAAATGATTAAAACTATATAGTTTTGCAAAGAATGAGAAACACGGAAAAGTAATTTGCTACATATTATAAGACAACACAACCTCATGAAGTTAAGATATTTATTCACTGCAACCTCAGTATGGTGGAAGCAAGTTCTGACCGCGTTTCTTCTTCTTCTTTGATTGGCTCGGGAGCCTGTTGAGGGACTATATCTGGATACCGCTCCTTGTCTTCCTCAACAATTCTGTCATCTCTTTTCTTCCTTAACCACTTGGTCTCTCTATACAGGGGCGGTGTCAACATCTTTTACCTCTTTTGTAACACAGTTTGGGGAAGTTGTTTCAGTGAGTAAATGTTTCGCTTGAATAATGTTAAAAGCTCTGCATACTTTCAATAGTGCTCACTACCACCTGTGTAGATTTTTTTTGGCTACTGCCCCAATCCAAGCCTTTCAATCTTAGAGGTACAAATCTATTAGGTAATATTGATGGGTCAACTTGGTTCAATAGGCCATGGGTGAGTGGGTCATGGGTGAGTGGGTAGTCCACAGTTTGACAGAGTATTATGAAAGTGTCTTATTCTTTAGTTAGTTTCCTATGTTTTAGGAGTAGTGGTACATGTTCCTATGATTAGTTTCTGCATTGTTTAGTATCTTAGTATAAGTAGAATAGGTTGTAACACCATAAACATGTAGTCAGTTTCCCTTATTTTATATACATAATCATTGAACACCCATATTGCCGGTTTGATTTGTGTTTGTGTGGGTGTGAGTCCGAGGTCGTAAGGGAATGATTCCAGCATTTGTATCAGAGCTAGGTTGGTCTCATACCTCATGTGTGGCAAATAAGAAATGACCGAATGCCTTGGATGTTGTAAGGCAGTGAAAGAAATCAAGCATCAAGTTTATGTGACTTGCATTAGGAAGTGTGAGACCGAAGGAAGCGCGAGAGCGAGGGGGCCGACCTATCCCGAAAGACCGAAGGTATATAGACCGATGAAGAAAGACCGAATGTACCTAGACCGAGACTGAGACCGAGCTAGAAAAGTCTAGACGCAGACATAAATTTTCGAGACCGAGACCGTTCGGGGCAACCAAGACCGTGATCGTATGTTGCCCGAGAAACAAATTAGTCGAAATTTTCAACAGTAAGAGACCAAAGAAGAAAGATACTGTTGAATCAAAATACCGAGACCGAAGGCTAAAAACCAAAGACCGAAAGGTTGAAGACCGAAATGCCGAAAACCAAAAGACCGAAGACAGAAGACCGAAAACCGAAAACCGAAAGGCCGAACACCGAAAGGAAGAACAAAGACCAAAAGCTCACATGAGAAAGATTAGACCGAAGACCGAAAGGGATAACCTTCAGGGGTGAGTTGACTAGACTGAAGCTTTAATAGCTAAATGCTGAATTATCGAATCAAATGACCAAAGATTCACAAAAAGACCGAACAAAGTTTTCTCTCAAGAGAAAAATGAAATTAGTATAAGCCAAAAAAGATAGAGCATAAATGATAGAGCAAGAACTGTTGTTTTTCTAAAAATAGAAAAATAGCATGAATTGGTTTCTTAAAGCAAGAAATCACACCAAGTTTTAGGAAGGTTAGCCAACAAGAAGGTTGTCGCATAGTCTCTAGTAAGTAGCAGGAGGTGATCACAAGAAACCAAGCATCAAGGATTGATTCTTTGTATGTACGTGAAGAAGGAAAGTACGAAGAGACCGAGCAAGTAGTATATGACCGACACCGTGATCATGACTATGATTGTAAGAGCCGAGACCATGAAGGGATCCAAGATTACGGGGGTGAATGTTAGGTAATCTTGATGGGTTAATTTGGTTCAGTGGGTCATGGGTGAGCGGGTCATGGGTGAGTGGGTAGTCCACAATTTGACAGAGTATTATGAAAGTGTCCTATTCTTTAGTTAGTTCTCTATATTTTAGGAGTAGTGGTACATGTTCCCATGATTAGTTTCTGCATTGTTTAGTATCTTAGTATAAGTAGAATAGGTTGTAACACTATAAGCATGTAGTCAGTTTTCCCTTATTTTATATACAGAATCATTGAACACCCATATTGTCGGTTTGATTGGTGTTTGTGTGGGTGTGAGTCCGAGGTCGTAAGGGACTGATTCCAACAAAATCTATAAAAATGTGTAAGTTCGAAAGTATAGATAAATAACGGGAAAGCACGCACTTAAAAGACCAGGCCTCTATTAGTAGTTATATTCCTTTACGTATCTGCATTTACTGAGACCTTATAATTATTTAGGACATTGACTGTATCGTGAGCATCACATCAGATTTTCTTGTGACTATTTGTTATATTACAAAGGTGAGTTCATGGCCCCACTTTGTATATTGGCAAACTTTTAAAGCCTTTCATGGGGAAGAAAACATGCAACAAATTTTATTTGATGGACATAAACTGAACTAAGAAACCTTTGATTACATTTTCCTATTGTAGATGAACCCGCATGACCCCTGCATCTGAGACTGTTAAAATTGTTGAATTGCCTGAATGTATAAATAGATCTATTTGGGATTGACCATCCCTATCTGGGTGAGTAGCACTCATTGTGCCTAGGCCAGGACAACAAATGTTTAACATGTTGGAACTTTATATTGGGTGCATTTTATTAATGCGAAGGGTCCTCATTTGTTGTGGACTTAACGTGTCAAGTATCAGTTTCGGGCAATAGGGAATGTAATTACCTTTAAGTGTTGATGCTATGTGCATAACTACTTCAGTGAATGTTTATTGTCCAAACTCATTTTATTAAACCTGTGAATTCACTAACTTTATGTTGACTCTCTAAGCATGTTTTCTCAGGAAACTGAAGCACGTATTGATGTGCATGGAATCAAGCATCATGATAGGCTGCATTTAAAGAGCTCATCTGGGGTTTTATAAACTGGGAATGATTTCTGATAAGTGTGAAAACACTCATCAATAATGATCCAAATACCACTCAAAACACAGTCAAATACATAATATTTAACTTTAAAATATCAGAATTACGCGTGTATTTGTGTTTTGTGTGTTTCAGGTAAAAAAGATGCATTTTGAAGCAAATACGCGTTTTCAAGGGATTTATATGATAAAAGACGAAGAAAAAGACGAAAGAGCTTTCAAGGACCAATCATGCCAAAGTATAAAGAAGAAGGGCTTGAGTTGCAACTTTCACAAAAACAAAGGATGAAAAACAAATTACTTAAAAGATTTTTATCACATTTGATAAAAGAATGAAATTAAAGGATTAAAAAGAAAAGAGAAGGAAAGTTAAGTTTATTAACTTGGTCATTTGACCAAGTCTCGGTCAAACACACAAACACAAACGTCTTTCTTCTCCAAACGAAGAGAGAGAAAAAAAATAAACAGCTAACCTTCTCTTTCCACCTCAAAACCTACATATGCAAATCAAGAACGATTCATGAAGATTCAAGCGAAGACTTAAACTACAAAAATGCTCATCTCTTCCTCCTCTTCAAGATGATACTAATTAATTAGATCAAAACGCAAAGGAGAAGAAATCCCCAAATCCCTGAAGAACCCTAATCATCAAGAACCTCGTATTAAACACGTGGCACGATTTAATTGGAAGAAACACGTCATCTTCTCCTCTTCAACGCCTATAAATAGAAGATCAAGACCCCATTTGAAGATGGTTAGCATAGGAGTAGTTACACATAGTTAGTTAGGAAGTGAGGTAATAATTTTGTTATTGCGACTTCATGTACTTATATATGTTTTTACCTGATTTTTCATTATGTGAAAATATTAATTGATATTTTTTGGGTAACTATTAATTGATATTTTGTATAAATACTTATTGCATAAAAGATTTGAATTTGTTTAAATGAAATTTTAGCTAACTTTTTCTAGACATTTTCTGTTTAATAACACATAACGACCTTGAAAAATATATGTTGTTGTAATATGTAGAATCCCGTCTATTTATTTTTATCTAACACCGATGTATAAGGTCTTTCATTCATTTTACTATTTATATTTATGTTTATAATAATTTACGTAGATTACATTGTTTGTTTTTGTTAAGTGTCAAAATATAAATAAATAATAACTCGTGTTTTTATTTGAATATTAATAATCATGTGATTTGTTAACTTTTTAATATTACATATATGTTGTATTTTTAAAATAAAAAATCTAGATGGTATAAAGTTAAGGGGGTATTTTGTTTATTTTATAAACTTCTTAAAAAAATATAGAAAAATATAAATTTCACTAAGTCTATCTAATTTATTTAAAATTCAACCATTAAAGTATTAATTAATCCTCTCCTCTTTTTGTAAGTTTTTATTTTCACAAATTTGACACATATATCTTTTTGTGTTTTCATCAAATTCTTCCACCAAAACATTTAATTTTGACTAAATTTCATTCAATTTTGACTTTTTTGAGCCAACCACATTCCTTGATTTTGCTTATGTGTCAAAATCAAACTATTTGATTGATCAAATTATTTTTTCTACAACCTTCACTTTTCACTAAAACTCTTTAAAAATATAATTCTTTTATTATATAAAAGATGACATACTTCAATGCAAGTTTAACGCATCAGACTAAAATCACAAGTAGTAACTGAAAATGATTTTCAACAAGCAAAATGGAGCTTCCTTTTTCAAGATATTACGCATGGAATCTGAAGTCTTCCTTGTAAATCAATCTTTTTTTCACACACGCATAAACACTACACACACAATGCTTTAATTTTTCAGTACTTATATTGCATTTTCATGCATTTGTTTTGCAGCCTTTGCCATCAGTTTTTGCCAAGAAGCATTTGGAAAATGGAGTCAGCGTAACACAACCTATGGTTCTCGAAACGATATCTGGTGACAAATGGGAAGTAAAATACGCTAAGATCAAAGACGGATATTATTTCTTGGATGGATGGTTTGATTTCATGAAACAAAATCATCTTGAAAAACATGACTTTGTTGTCTTTTGGCTTATGTCTCCTCCTCCTAATGTAATATTTCAAGTTTTTTTCTATGCACTTAACGAATGTCTCAAAGAACCATTAACTGGTGCGAACAACGACATTCGTCCGATAGCTCCAATTGTAGGAAATAGGTCCGATGATTCAGGTGCTCATGATGGCAACAAACCATGCGTTGTAAAAGAAACCAACGATAATGGTTCGTTGACAAACAGGAAGTTGTGTGAAAGGCTTGTTGGTAGAACTTATTTAAATTATGTGGTAGGTTATATATTTTCTCAATTCGTAACTGACGTATTTGTAAAAAAATATAGTGATGTATGCTATACAAAACTAAAATGTTAACGATTTATGCATTGCAGCGACTGACGGAGGATTTCGAGAGTGTGACTGGGATTGACTGCAAGGTTGCGAAGCGAGTGAGGTTGATGAACGATGATGGAAAAAAATCTAAAGTGACTATAACGACATGAAAACGGGGCCTGAAGTCAGTGCCAGTACCACACCTGACTGGAGGGTGGTCTGAGTTTCTAAAGGAAAATAATGTGGAGATTGGAGACGTTTGTGTGTTTAGTCATGTCAAACGTAAACTGCTTCATGTTCATGTGAAGAAAGGGAAGAAAGGCAAACGTTCCAACAAGAGTAAGGAGTGAAAATGAATCCTATCGTGTCTCCATTAGCATGATTATAATATTGCAGATGAAACATTTTGGTTAGTAATAATGTTTTAAAAATAAACCTCTGAAGACCAACAAGGTTCTGTTTTAAGTATATGTGTCGAAGTTTGTATTATGTCTATTATTATGACTATGGGGTTTTATGTTTAAGCAAACACATTGTGTATCTTATCTTAATTATATATAAAACATTTTATGTACTTTCTCCTTTATAAATAAAAAAAATTCAAATAATACAACTAAACAGCATATTATATATTTTTCAATGCAGTAACTCAAATCTGATTTAAATAATACAAGATATTAATGCATATATACAACTTTATATCTCTGAGAGCATCCAATATAATAAACTTTTGTATAGGTTAATAAGTGTGTTATAGCATTAATTTTCAAACCTTTTTGTTTTATAAACCTATTTCCTCTGTGAATAAACCTTATCAAAATTTATAAACATCTAATATAATTCAAATGCATTAAATTATGAAAAAGTTCAATATTATAGACCTCTTCATGTCATATAAGCTTAAAATAGATGTCCACTATAGTTTACAAATTTTTAAACCTTTTCATAGTTTTATAAACCTATGTATGAACCACCATAGTGGGTGCCCTAATATATACAAATCATTTAACCATACTTAATTAAAATATAATTACTAATACAATTAAAACTCTCATCACTACAATTTTACAAGCAAAACAACAAAATGTACAAATCTTCTCCATCATATTTTTCTCCCTTTTTCTTTGCAATCATATGTACAAACCACTTTTAGGTTGATTTTCTCATTCAAATGTTCAAAAGAGGTTCTGTCAGTTTTTGCAC
This sequence comes from Glebionis coronaria, assembly GCA_025667525.1. Taxonomy (NCBI): domain Eukaryota; kingdom Viridiplantae; phylum Streptophyta; class Magnoliopsida; order Asterales; family Asteraceae; genus Glebionis; species Glebionis coronaria. Next base: position 87,739 of record JANFOE010001666.1, read on the forward strand.
TTAATTAAAATCCGAAAATAAAGTTACACATATTACATATACGACATAAGTAATAATATCTCTAGATCAAAATTACGTTTTTGAGACATGTTTCTAGCTGAAAACTACCGTCATTCATAAGTTGTTACTATGAAAGACAAATAGTAAAATAACATTTACTCGCAAGAAAATTTAGTCACAAGGTACCCGTTGTCGCATCGCGCAGATATCCTGCTACTCGTATGAGAAATGATATAGACAAAGTATTATTCGCGTTCAAAAATATTTCAGAAAAATGAAAATGATTTTCAAATAATTCAGTGTAACGCAGTTCCTTTTGAATAGAAGAAGTATTAGGTTGATAATGCGAAAATAATATCATAAGTCGGTTAAATATCAAGCTACCATCATGAGGAGACGAATAGGAGGGATTTATGTTGACATAAATTGAAATAAGGGTTTTTCTATCTTGTGCCCTAGGGGTACATGATAAGAAGTTCCAAAGTACATAAAAAGTATACAGAGTCCCACAGAAAAGTACACAGGAATCCGTAAAATGTGAATCCCTGTGTACTTTTCTGTGGGACCATGTGTACTTTTTACCTTCTTATCATGTGCCCCTAGGGCACAAGATAGAAAAATCCTTGAAATAATAGAGTTTAATTTATTGCCAAATCTTTATTTTCATAAAAATATTTAAGTCGCTAATAATTGAATAATATATGTTTCACTATTAAAAAAAATATTCTATTTTATTATATTTTAATTAAATACTATAGAAAATATATTTTAAATTTATTAACATATGTAAACAAGTTAGGAAAATCGACGCTTCGCTGCGGAGCAAATTTTTTTAACAAAATAGTATCAGTTACCATAATTCTAGCATTTAGAAATTATTTGAAGAAACATTTGGTAAGGCTTCTCTAAACTCCTTTTTCATTTCTAGTGTATCAAATGTAAAGCAATAGTTTCATTACATGAAATGATTAAAACTATATAGTTTTGCAAAGAATGAGAAACACGGAAAAGTAATTTGCTACATATTATAGGACAACACAACCTCATGAAGTTAAGATATTTCTTCACTGCAACCTCAGTATGGTGGAAGCAAGTTCTGACCGCGTTTCTTCTTCTTCTTTGATTGGCTCGGGAGCCTGTTGAGGGACTATATCTGGATACCGCTCCTTGTCTTCCTCAACAATTCTATCATCTCTTTTCTTCCTTAACCACTTGGTCTCTCTATACAGGGGCGGTGTCAACATCTTTTACCTCTTTTGTAACACAGTTTGGGGAAGTTGTTTCAGTGAGTAAATGTTTCGCTTGAATAATGTTAAAAGCTCTGCATACTTTCAATAGTGCTCACTACCACCTGTGCAGATTTTTTTTGGCTACTGCCCCAATCCAAGCCTTTCAATCTTAGAGGTACAAATCTATTAGGTAATATTGATGGGTCAACTTGGTTCAGTAGGCCATGGGTGAGTGGGTCATGGGTGAGTGGGTAGTCCACAGTTTGACAGAGTATTATGAAAGTGTCTTATTCTTTAGTTAGTTTCCTATGTTTTAGGAGTAGTGGTACATGTTCCTATGATTAGTTTCTGCATTGTTTAGTATCTTAGTATAAGTAGAATAGGTTGCAACACCATAAACATGTAGTCAGTTTCCCTTATTTTATATACATAATCATTGAACACCCATATTGCCGGTTTGATTTGTGTTTGTGTGGGTGTGAGTCCGAGGTCGTAAGGGAATGATTCCAGCATTTGTATCAGAGCTAGGTTGGTCTCATACCTCATGTGTGGCAAATAAGAAATGACCGAATGCCTTGGATGTTGTAAGGCAGTGAAAGAAATCAAGCATCAAGTTTATGTGACTTGCATTAGGAAGTGTGAGACCGAAGGAAGCGCGAGAGCGAGGGGGCCGACCTATCCCGAAAGACCGAAGGTATATAGACCGATGAAGAAAGACCGAATGTACCTAGACCGAGACTGAGATCGAGCTAGAAAAGTCTAGACGCAGACATAAATTTTCGAGACCGAGACCGTTCGGGGCAACCAAGACCGTGATCGTATGTTGCCCGAGAAACAAATTAGTCGAAATTTTCAACAGTAAGAGACCGAAGAAGAAAGATACTGTTGAATCAAAATACCGAGACCGAAGGCTAAAAACCAAAGACCGAAAGGTTGAAGACCGAAATGCCGAAAACCAAAAGACCGAAGACAGAAGACCGAAAACCGAAAACCGAAAGGCCGAACACCGAAAGGAAGAACAGAGACCAAAAGCTCACATGAGAAAGATTAGACCGAAGACCGAAAGAGATAACCTTCAGGGGTGAGTTGACTAGACTGAAGCTTTAATAGCTAAATGCTGAATTATCGAATCAAATGACCAAAGATTCACAAAAAGACCGAACAAAGTTTTCTCTCAAGAGAAAAATGAAATTAGTATAAGCCAAAAAAGATAGAGCATAAATGATAGAGCAAGAACTGTTGTTTTTCTAAAAATAGAAAAATAGCATGAATTGGTTTCTTAAAGCAAGAAATCACACCAAGTTTTAGGAAGTTAGCCAACAAGAAGGTTGTCGCATAGTCTCTAGCAAGTAGCAGGAGGTGATCACAAGAAACCAAGCATCAAGGATTGATTCTTTGTATGTACGTGAAGAAGGAAAGTACGAAGAGACCGAGCAAGTAGTATATGACCGACACAGTGATCATGACTATGATTGTAAGAGCCGAGACCATGAAGGGATCCAAGATTACGGGGGTGAATGTTAGGTAATCTTGATGGGTCAATTTGGTTCAGTGGGTCATGGGTGAGCGGGTCATGGGTGAGTGGGTAGTCCACAATTTGACAGAGTATTATGAAAGTGTCCTATTCTTTAGTTAGTTCTCTATATTTTAGGAGTAGTGGTACATGTTCCCATGATTAGTTTCTGCATTGTTTAGTATCTTAGTATAAGTAGAATAGGTTGTAACACTATAAGCATGTAGTCAGTTTTCCCTTATTTTATATACAGAATCATTGAACACCCATATTGTCGGTTTGATTGGTGTTTGTGTGGGTGTGAGTCCGAGGTCGTAAGGGACTGATTCCAACAAAATCTATAAAAATGTGTAAGTTCGAAAGTATAGATAAATAACGGGAAAGCACGCACTTAAAAGACCAGGCCTCTATTAGTAGTTATATTCCTTTACGTATCTGCATTTACTGAGACCTTATAATTATTTAGGACATTGACTGTATCGTGAGCATCACATCAGATTTTCTTGTGACTATTTGTTGTACTACTGAGGTGAGTTCATGGCCCCACTTTGTATATTGGCAAACTTTTAAAGCCTTTTATGGGGAAGAAAAAATGCAACAAATTTTATTTGATGGACATAAACTGAACTAAGAAACCTTTGATTACATTTGCCTATTGTAGATGAACCCGCATGACCCCTGCATCTGAGACTGTTAAAATTGTTGAATTGCCTGAATGTATAAATAGATCTATTTGGGATTGACCATCCCCATCTGGGTGAGTAGCACTCATTGTGCCTAGGCCAGGACAACAAATGTTTAACATGTTGGAACTTTACATTGGGTGCATTTTATTAATGCGAAGGGTCCTCATTTGTTGTGGACTTAACGTGTCAAGTATCAGTTTCGGGCAATAGGGAATGTAATTACCTTTAAGTGTTGATGCTATGTGCATAACTACTTCAGTGAATGTTTATTGTCCAAACTCATTTTATTAAACCTGTGAATTCACTAACTTTATGTTGACTCTCTAAGCATGTTTTCTCAGGAAACTGAAGCACGTATTGATGTGCATGGAATCAAGCATCATGATAGGCTGCATTTAAAGAGCTCATCTGGGGTTTTATAAACTGGGAATGATTTCTGATAAGTGTGAAAACACTCATCAATAATGATCCAAATACCACTCAAAACACAGTCAAATACATAATATTTAACTTTAAAATATCAGAATTACGCGTGTATTTGTGTTTTGTGTGTTTCAGGTAAAAAAGATGCATTTTGAAGCAAATACGCGTTTTCAAGGGATTTATATGATAAAAGACGAAGAAAAAGACGAAAGAGCTTTCAAGGACCAATCATGCCAAAGTATAAAGAAGAAGGGCTTGAGTTGCAACTTTCACAAAAACAAAGGATGAAAAACAAATTACTTAAAAGATTTTTATCACATTTGATAAAAGAATGAAATTAAAGGATTAAAAAGAAAAGAGAAGGAAAGTTAAGTTTATTAACTTGGTCATTTGACCAAGTCTCGTTCAAACACACAAACACAAACGTCTTTCTTCTCCAAACGAAGAGAGAGAAAAAAATAAACAGCTAACCTTCTCTTTCCACCTCAAAACCTGCATATGCAAATCAAGAACGATTCATGAAGATTCAAGCGAAGACTTAAACTACAAAAATGCTCATCTCTTCCTCCTCTTCAAGATGATACTAATTAATTAGATCAAAACGCAAAGGAGAAGAAATCCCCAAATCCCTGAAGAACCCTAATCATCAAGAACCTCGTATTAAACACGTGGCACGATTTAATTGGAAGAAACACATCATCTTCTCCTCTTCAACGCCTATAAATAGAAGATCAAGACCCCATTTGAAGATGGTTAGCATAGGAGTAGTTACACATAGTTAGTTAGGAGTAGTGTAATCCTTCTTAATCTGTTAGGTTTCTGTTATTAGTCAGTTGTAAACGTAGCTATTTTTTGCCATTAATTCAGTTACTAAAACAGTTAGACTATTGTAACAGCTTTGTAACCGAATAGTGTTTTACTCCATTAATGAAATTTCGAGCTTTTTCATTCTTGATCTTTACTGTTGTATAAGCTCTCATGAGCTTATGAGTGTGTTTAGATTCAGTTTTCCAGTTCCTCTTATAATACGGTGATTTCAGTTTATGAACAACTTAGTTTTACAAGTTTCCTGTTAAGATTGATATTAATGATAGTCACAGCCTCTATTTTCCAGTTTATAGTTCAAAAGCTCTCATGAGCTTATGAGAGTTCTTGCACAGTTATTTTTTATTAGATCAGGAAGTTGAGTTTATTGATTTGTTCAAAGACTTTTCAATAAGTTTTATTGCAGGATTACTTTTTAAGAGTTAGATCAGCTTATTAGTAAACTGTTGGTTATTACTGATTTGAATAGTTCAAGAAGCCTTGTTTTCGAAATGAGATCTTTCTGTTTACTAAAATCCTTACTGTGACTACTGTTGCAAACGATTTAGAAGCTAATCCAGTTTTAATATAGTTAATATAGTCGAAATAATTTCTAGTTAAAATTCAGTTCATGTTTTGTCAAAATTTTTGTAAATCTGCTCATTTTTCTATGAACTGTCATATTCCGTTTATTGATGAGATTCCAGGTTCAAAATTAAGTTCGGATCAGTTGATTAGAAGTAATGGTTCCATCAGTGTAGGAATTAGTTCAGGAGTCGTATATTTTTCCTTCTAAACAGTGAATGCAGGTAGTTGGAGTCGATCGGTTCAGCAGTTGGAGATCTGTTCGTAGAAGGTGTAGTGATTTAGAGTTGACTTCAGTACAGATAGATTAGTATAAGCGAGCTCAGCGCTCCGCTTCGACATCAACGGACTGGCCGGGATGTGAGGTAACTCGATTTTACACTCTTGCAATTATAGTATAATTGATAATCTGTGTTGTTTTAATTGATATAATTGTGTTCTTTGAGTTTCATTCTGAATTTGCTAGTGTTTTTAGTATTCGACATTAGCCGTAGTTAAGTGCATTTCATATTTGTAGTATTAAACTGTATTTGCAGAATTTGAAGTTATTCATTTAAGATTCGAGTTTTTAGTTCAGCAAAAAAAAATTTGTTTGTTCAAAAAGCTGCTAGCTCATTCGATATTTCGGATTTCGGTCAACGTTCAAAGATCAAGAATTCACAAATTTTGGTTCAAATTAGATGCACTTGGTTATGTTCATAAAGAAAAAAATGGCATTAGCAACTCAATAGAATCTGTTTCGTATTCTACGTATTTTTTTCAAGTTTCGCAGGTTTTGCTGGGATTTGTTGTTCACTAGATGATGGCATGTTAATTCGGTGTCTGCAAGTTTCTGTGTAGGATTTTGATCATCAGTCTTCGATAACTAGTTCAATGGAATTTATTTTTTTGATTGTGTTTGAAAGCTCATAAGCTCAAAGCTTATGAGCGATTACAAGTTTCTATTTCGTTTGGTTGTTAATTGTGCAGGTTTTTGGATTCGCTTGTGATCAAACAGTAGATCAGTAGTCGAGCTTAATAGTGGTGCTTGATTTTCGAAGGTGTTGTGTGTTAAGCGAGCTCTGCGCTCCGCTTCGACATCAACGGACTTGGCCTGGAAGACGCAGGTCAAGCACATCGTTTATTTTTCTGAATTTCTTTAGTGAAGTCTGCTATTTCATAATCGTAGTGTAATTCGAGTACTGTTTGTGTGCAAGTAGTATACTATTTGTAGTGTAATTGTTGATTGCTACATGATTAATTTTTGTTGTTAATAGATGTTTGATTTTCTGGTTTTGTTTATAGACTAGCTTCATGTATTTTTGTTATTAGATAGTTTATATCATCAGATATTGTGTGTTTGTATTTGTACCATTTAAGTAATCTGATAGACAGCCTATGTACTCTTGCAAATTATGAATTCGTGCTGATTTTAGATAACAAGCTAGTTTTGGTAGACTGTCTTAGGATTGTTATACATATAGTTATTGGCATCAGCTTAAGGATAGGAATTAATAGGATCGAATAAGCTGTGGCATAGAGAATTTGTTAAAAAAAGAAGCACTATGAAAATTAGTAAACGAATTTGTCATATGGGCTATTGAAACTTTTGGGCCATTAGGACTTTTTAGGCATGTTATACACGTTAGCTAATTTCAAGTACATTTTTAATTTCAGATTTTAATAAAGTTAAGATTTTGTTGTGCGTGCATTTAAATTTTACTTTTTAAATTTTGTCAAATTTTGTAATTTGTAGAATAAATGTCGATTTTTGCTAAATGTTTTTTTTTAGATTAGTACGTATTACATAATAAATAATTTTTTTTTACATGCTTTGTGCCAATTAGACATAGATTCCAAATATCATTTTCTTAACCAAAAACAATAAAGTCGAGCTTAGAAAAGTTATATCAATTCGTTAAGACCGAGAGACAAATACACTAAAAACGAAATATTAAATGGCGCCGCTGCCGGTTCTTTTCGTGAAGATAAACGGTTTCGAGTGAGACGATTGGATTTTGGGATCCGTTCACTTTGTGAACGTATTTTTACGTATTATTAATCAAAAACATAAAAAAAAATCAAAAAGATAACAAAAAAAAAATCACAAAATCAATTCTTTTCCTAAAGAATTGAATCGAAAAAATAAAAAATTCAAAAAGTAATCTTTTTCCTAAAAGATTACACCCAAAAATATATATTATTGGATTTCCTCGGTTTTTATGTACATATAGTATTTTTCTTAAAAAACAAATAAATTCAAAAATATTTTCTCTATATTATTATATGTAAATACGTATACGTATAAGAACAACCAATACACATATCTTCCATAAGTATTGCCGAGGCAATACACCGTGTTAGGGGGCGTTCCGGTCCTTGACACGTGTATCGATCCAATTTAATTAAGCAAGAATAGATAAATACTTCCAATAGGCAATAATTCGAAGAATACAAACTACAAAGTGAATAGAAAGGCGATGTTCTATAAAATGCCATCTAAGGGTCAATAGGTACTTAAGTGCTTCGCGCCACCTAACCCCCCCCCCCCCCCCCCCCCCCCCCGGTTCACTAGTGCGTATTCTAAGAAGGAAGGCTTTATTGGGGGTCTTGCACCCAAGTAGTAATTATATATATTATACTTTCTTGTGGATATTTCATATCGAACCTCGAAGAGGATAATTCTTTTCTCTTCAAAGTCGACCGAGGGCTACTCCCTCATTCCTGGTGTTTACTTACACGTGTACTCGCACACGTGTAAACATACCACCTTTGGTGTATTACTTCCTTCCCCGAGGAAGCTTTTAGAAGTCATTTCACTTGTATATACATTCGACCATTTTGCCACACATGGATAATCGTCCTATTTTGGAGATATTACAAGAGGAGCATTATCGAGCTGTGTATGGGCCTTGCGCGACTTGTGGAGGACGGCATGGTACAAATAATTGTCATCTATACGCGAGCGATTATGATCAAGGGTTTAATGAGGATTTTCAAAATCAAGAATTTTTAAATCAAGACGATTTTCAAAATGAAGAGAATTTTCAAAGTCATAATCAAACAACCTTTCACAATCAAGGCATTTATCATTTCTTGAGTAAAGACGCTTTTAATATTGTAACGCAAGCACTTGAGACAATGAAAGAGGCAACTGATCCGAACATCTTAGGCTTGAGCACATACGTCTTGCAACTCACAAGACCTGACGATGCCTTACCTGATGATGAGCCTTCTTTGAGAGTAGATGTTGAGGATGATACACTTAGTTATGTTCCTATTATAGACCCTTCCATCTCTCCACCGACTATACTTGAGCCATACATACCTTCATCACCTTTACCTCACATGGGACCCACCGACTCTTTAACCATGGGGGACGAGCCTCTTAGCACTAATACAAACACCAATTCGGATGAATTAACCTCTTCTAGTGTTGAGAACCTTATCCCAATCCAAAGAGAGCTTGAGAGGGTTTCCAATGAACCATGTGATGAGATTTGTGTTGATACCTCTTCTCCTCATGATCACATTGAGATTTTATCACATATTGACCTTTATGCTACTACTAGTGATTTTGGTGACTTTGATCTTGATGAATTGTTTAAAGAAAGGGATAATGAGATTGAGGAAGGGTTTGTGAAAGACTTTCCACAAATGGAGGATGATGATTGTGATTCTAGTGACACGTCTTATGCTATATCATCCAATGATTTGTCTTGTCAAGATAACATTCCTAATTTGGATGAAGAATTTGCTCCTATAGGAAAAGTGGATCCTTCTCCTCTACCACCTTATGATTCTTGTGATGAAACCTTTGATGATCCTTATGATAGTGATAAGTCTTTTACTTCTGATGATGATGACTCCATGACTCCTTCACCTATTCCTCTAAGTGATTTTGTGATACATTCAAATCCTCTTTTTGAGACATGTTTTGATAACCCACTTTTTGAGGAGTGTGAAGAACCTAATAATGAGTCTATAGAAGAAGAACCCTTGATTGATCATCCTTCACTGGTTTTTGAGGATACACCTATTGATCATATCATCCCTTTGAGTGATTCTCTCATTAATACACCTCCTTTTGAGCCTTATGTTCCCACCCTCCCACCCTTGAAGTTGGTTATTGATGAAGATCCTTTCCTCTTAGAGATTGATACTTTTTCATCTAAGGCACCTTTAGAACTCAAAACCTTTGATATGGACTCTTTTATGGAGATTGATGCCACCATAGAGGATACTCTTGCACATTTTGATATAGAGGTCGACGATAGTGTTTCTAATTTGGAAGAGGAGGTTCGTCTTATTACTACATTGCTTTTTGGGAACATAGAGATTACACCTCCTTCACAAGATACTATTACTATTGATCCTCCTTTCACTATGCCTTCTATGGAAGATTACCCACCTTTTGATGATGATGATGAGCCTAACATGGACATAATAGTTATGAATGTTTTGATACCTACACCTTCCTTTTCTCATGATGCTTTGATCACTAAGGGGGAATCTTATATGATTGATATGAGCTCATCTTCTTATTTTCCCATGAAGGGAAAGGTTTTTGATCCTGGGATACATATGTTTGAGACACCTTGGTTTTCATCTACTCGACTTAAGAGTGAGATTTCGATTGATATGGGCTTTTCGTATGAGCTTACTTTGGTGATGCTACCTACTTTGGAGTTGTTCACTTGTCGAGATGGAAACTATGTATTTGATCCTGGGGTGCTTCCTATTTGAGAGATTTCGTATGTTGGACAAACTTGAGACACGTTGGACCGTTCCATTTATCGAGGCGGATATTGTAAATCTTATAGTAAATGGTAACATGCTAAGTTTGAGTGTATCATGTGAGTCGAGCTTCAAAGTGGATATCATTTATTCTCCATGATGGTTTCCCCAAGGACAACCTAATTCGGGGCCGAGTCGAGCTAGCGACTTAGGGTTAAAAAAACTCAAGCATTGAATAACTAGGTTAGAAAACATAGAGTAGATTTAAATAGGTTAGGTTTAATTAAAAGGATGTTATAGTAGAGTTGAAGTGGAGGGGTGCCTTTCTTCGTCTTTTCGTGTTTGTTTCAAGGGTTGCTCTCTCACATTTCATGCTTGGAGCTTATGGAGGAGGCCCGTGTATCCGGTTCACTTCGATTAGTTTTTGCTATCGTGATATTCAAAATACTTGTGCTTAAAATGAATACCCTTTAGTTGTCTCTTCCTTAGCTTGGGTTAAGCAAAGTAATCAATGTAATAAGTGTAGGGGAGTTCATTCCAATACTCTTAAACATTGAGGATAATGTTTATCTTAAGTGTAGGGGAGACTTCTATCGAAGTGACCTTACCTAGACCATTGCCTTAACTTCATGATAACACGGAAAATTAATTTTTCAAACATTTTTCAAAATTTTGATCTACTTTGGCCACCAAAAATATGCATACATAATTTTTGCATCAATCATTTTTCATTTGCATAACACATTTGCATTGTATATATTTCTTCTTTTGTTCTTTATGAAATATATAAAAAAAAAGAAAAAAAATTATAATAAGGACATGGTTTTAACAAATTTAGACTTCTTTGACATATTAGGCCCGCCATGGATATTTTGACTCAACCCGAGTTTGCTTATCTAAGCATTCTCTAGCTAGTATCCTTAACCATATAGTCCTTCATTGGTCTATTAGGCTAAGCATCCACCAATCGCATTATTTGAGATTTTAAATTTGTGGAGAATGGGAAATGATAGAGTTGAAGCAAGTATAAAAGGGCTAGATAAACTTCATGATAATTACTTGTGGCTAAACCCTTCTCTTCTTAACCTCTAATTTCTTCGCATGTATATATGTTAATAAATAATCAAGATCGGTTTTAATCGGTTTGTAATTTCTTATGCATTTTTGTCTAATCATTCATGGTTGATATAAGTACGTCTTAAGATTCTAAGTTAGAACGTTTTATGTGTACTAGACTTATGTCATGATCAATATTTAGCGGGTGTTTTTCCTTTTATTCTTTTAAAATTTCTTAGTGAGGAATAAAGAAAAATAAGAGCGGCTTATGAAAAAAAATGAGTGGCTAGAAAAAAAAAGAAGAAAAAGAAAAAGAAAAAAAGAAAAGAAAAAAATATATGCAAGACTCCCAAGAGGGGCAGTGTGGTGTTAATTATAGTGACTATTGAGTTCCAATATTACCTTGACGGGTTGCGGGGATTCGATAGATTGCTCCAATCGAATATTACCTTGACGGGTTGCGGGGATGAAGATCCAAAGTCTCGAAAAGGCGGAGGATGTAAATTATTGCGTGAGTTTTATTTTTCTTTCCTTAGCGAGTGTGTAGCTACTTATGAAAGCCTGACATGAGGATTTTACACATAAGGCGAATGACTTATTACTCTTGAAACAGACTTATATTAATTGTGAGCAGTTTTTCAAGTAATGGATGAGAGGATTACTTAGGATGAAAACCGTGCTTCCTTATTTTTGGATTTTACATTTCTTATACTTCACGCTTGAAATAAATGACAAATTTACCCACAAGCAATTTGCTCAAATAATAACCGGTTCCACATTTAATTGTTATGAATAAGTTGATGCACTTTTTACTTGTGAATACAATGATCCTATTTTTAAGCTTGGTATGGGGAAAATGAAACTTGAGGGTGATAAGTATCCATGGTACCAAAGCTCTAATCTTAGTCATTGATTTCTTTATGAGTTATTTCCATCAAAACCATTTCAAGAAAATTCAAAAATATATAAATAGAATTGTTTTCTTTGCATTGCATTGTAAATATTCAAAATCATTCATCATGTAGCATAGTATAGTTTATTAAATCATAAAATGGCCAAGGTTGGTTAATTATGAGAAAAGTGCATTCTAGAGCTTTAAAATGCTGCATTGCATGAGGTCATGGCAATGGTCAAGTGGAGGGGAGTTGATAAGTGTGAAAACACTCATCAATAATGATCTAAATATCACTCAAAACACAGTCAAATACATAATATTTAACTTTAAAATATCAGAATTACGCGTGTATTTGTGTTTTGTGTGTTTCAGGTAAAAAAGATGCATTTTGAAGCAAATACGCGTTTTCAAGGGATTTATATGATAAAAGACGAAGAAAAAGACGAAAGAGCTTTCAAGGACCAATCATGCCAAAGTATAAAGAAGAAGGGCTTGAGTTGCAACTTTCACAAAAACAAAGGATGAAAAACAAATTACTTAAAAGATTTTTATCACATTTGATAAAAGAATGAAATTAAAGGATTAAAAAGAAAAGAGAAGGAAAGTTAAGTTTATTAACTTGGTCATTTGACCAAGTCTCGGTCAAACACACAAACACAAACGTCTTTCTTCTCCAAACGAAGAGAGAGAAAAAAAATAAACAGCTAACCTTCTCTTTCCACCTCAAAACCTGCATATGCAAATCAAGAACGATTCATGAAGATTCAAGCGAAGACTTAAACTACAAAAATGCTCATCTCTTCCTCCTCTTCAAGATGATACTAATTAATTAGATCAAAACGCAAAGGAGAAGAAATCCCCAAATCCCTGAAGAACCCTAATCATCAAGAACCTCGTATTAAACACGTGGCACGATTTAATTGGAAGAAACACGTCATCTTCTCCTCTTCAACGCCTATAAATAGAAGATCAAGACCCCATTTAAAGATGGTTAGCATAGGAGTAGTTACACATAGTTAGTTAGGAGTAGTGTAATCCTTCTTAATCTGTTAGGTTTCTGTTATTAGTCAGTTGTAAACGTAGCTATTTTTTGCCATTAATTCAGTTACTAAAACAGTTAGACTATTGTAACAGCTTTGTAACCGAATATTGTTTTACTCCATTAATGAAATTTCGAGCTTTTTCATTCTTGATCTTTACTGTTGTATAAGCTCTCATGAGCTTATGAGTGTGTTTAGATTCAGTTTTCCAGTTCCTCTTATAATACGGTGATTTCAGTTTATGAACAACTTAGTTTTACAAGTTTCATGTTAAGATTGATATTAATGATAGTCACAGCCTCTATTTTCCAGTTTATAGTTCAAAAGCTCTCATGAGCTTATGAGAGTTCTTGCACAGTTATTTTAGATTAGATCAGGAAGTTGAGTTTATTGATTTGTTCAAAGACTTTTCAATAAGTTTTATTGCAGGATTACTTTTCAAGAGTTAGATCAGCTTATTAGTAAACTGTTGGTTATTACTGATTTGAATAGTTCAAGAAGCCTTGTTTTCGAAATGAGATCTTTCTGTTTACTAAAATTCTTACTGTGACTACTGTTGCAAACGATTTAGAAGCTAATCCAGTTTTAATATAGTTAATATAGTCGAAATAATTTCTAGTTAAAATTCAGTTCATGTTTTGTCAAAAATTTTGTTAATCTGCTCATTTTTCTATGAACTGTCATATTCCGTTTATTGATGAGATTCCAGGTTCAAAATTAAGTTTGAATCAGTTGATTAGAAGTAATGGTTCCATCAGTGTAGGAATTAGTTCAGGAGTCGTATATTTTTCCTTCTAAACAGTGAATGCAGGTAGTTGGAGTCGATCGGTTCAGCAGTTGGAGATCTGTTCGTAGAAGGTGTAGTGATTTAGAGTTGACTTCAGTACAGATAGATTAGTATAAGCGAGATCAGCGCTCCGCTTCGACATCAATGGACTGGCCGGGATGTGAGGTAACTCGATTTTACACTCTTGCAATTATAGTATAATTGATAATCTGTGTTGTTTTAATTGATATAATTGTGTTCTTTGAGTTTCATTCTGAATTTGCTAGTGTTTTTAGTATTCGACATTAGCCGTAGTTAAGTGCATTTCATATTTGTAGTATTAAACTGTATTTGCAGAATTTGAAGTTATTCATTTAAGATTCGATTTTTTAGTTCAGCAAAAAAAATTGTTTGTTCAAAAAGCTGCTAGCTCATTCGATATTTCGGATTTCGGTCAACGTTCAAAGATCAAGAATTCACAATTTTTGGTTCAAATTAGATGCACTTGGTTCTGTTCATAAAGTAAAAAATGGCATTAGCAACTCAATAGAATTTGTTTCGTTTTCTACGTATTTGTTTCAAGTTTCGTAGGTTTTGCTGGGATTTGTTGTTCACTAGATGATGGCATGTTAATTCGGTGTCTGCAAGTTTCTGTGTAGGAGTTTGATCATCAGTCTTCGATAACTAGTTCGATGGAATTCATTTTCTTGATTGTGTTTGAAAGCTCATAAGCTCAAAGCTTATGAGCGATTACAAGTTTCTGTTTCGTTTGGTTGTTAATTGTGCAGGTTTTTGGATTCGCTTGTGATCAAACAGTAGATCAGTAGTCGAGCTCAATAGTGGTGCTTGATTTTCGAAGGTGTTGTGTGTTAAGCGAGCTCAGCGCTCCGCTTCGACATCAACGGACTTGGCCTTGAAGACGCAGGTCAAGCGCATCGTTTATTTTTCTGAATTTCTTTAGTGAAGTCTGCTATTTCATAATCATAGTGTAATTCGAGTACTGTTTGTGTGCAAGTAGTATACTGTTTGTAGTGTAATTGTTGATTGCTACATGATTAATTTTTGTTGTTAATAGATGTTTGATTTTCTGGTTTTGTTTATAGACTAGCTTCATGTATTTTTGTTATTAGATAGTTTATATCATCAGATATTGTGTGTTTGTATTTGTACCATTTAAGTAATCTGATAGACAGCCTATGTACTCTTGCAAATTATGAATTCGTGTTGATTTTAGATAACAAGCTAGTTTTGGTAGACTGTCTTAGGATTGTTATACATATAGTTATTGGCATCAGCTTAAGGATAGGAATTAATAGGATCGAATAAGCTGTGGCATAGAGAATTTGTTAAAAAAAGAAGCACTATGAAAATTAGTAAACGAATTTGTCATATGGGCTATTGAAACTTTTGGGCCATTAGGACTTTTTAGGCATGTTATACACGTTAGCTAATTTCAAGTACATTTTTAATTTCAAATTTTAATAAAGTTTAGATTTTGTTGTGCGTGCATTTAAATTTTACTTTTAAAATTTTGTCAAATTTTGTAATTTGTAGAATAAATGTCGATTTTTGCTAAATGTTTTTTTAGATTAGTACGCATTACGTAATAAATAATATATTTTATTTTTTATTTACATGCTTTGTGCCAATTAGACATAGATTCCAAATATCATTTTCTTAACCAAAAACAATAAAGTCGAGCTTAGAAAAGTTATATCAATTCGTTAAGACCGAGAGACAACTACACTAAAAACGAAATATTAATTTCAAACTACTGAATAATGTTTAAGACAATTTTAATAACATTTGCACTTTTATTCATGTAATAGATGTAATGATAATCTTTTATCTGTTGCTCTACATACTATCTGCTGTTGATCCACGTCACGTGACACCCAAATATTATTTCCGTTGCATTTGACCAATTTGGGGGTATCACAGTAACATCAGCTCTGGTCTTGTCCCAAACAACCCTTCTTCATCATCATTTACATCACCTTCTAGGAATGAATGGGATACGCTGTTTCAACCGTTCTTTGATGAATTCTTTACTCCTCCAAGTATTGTTGCTCCAGAACCTGAGGTAATAGCTCCGGTTATCGAAGTTGTAGCTCCAGCAACCGAAGCACAATCAGATACGTCTGCACCTATAATTGGTTAAGATGTAACTTCAACAAGTAATTCTCAACCAACACCCGAATCAACTACCCATGTCATGCCTATTGATGATGAAGAGGATGATGATGATCACGACTTGGAATTCGCTCAAATGCGTGAACTTACATTCTTTGGTGTACCAATTCCCGACCATAATCAAGCCGCGTCGTCCACCTCAGAGGAAGCTCCTACTACGGTCTACTCCAATCCATGGATTCGTGAACATGACAACAAGTGGACAAAGGATCATCCTATAGATACTATTATTGGTGACCCTAATCGTCTGGTATCCACATGAAGTCAGTTACAAGAAAGTGCAAGGTTATGTCATTTTGATGCTTTTCTCAGTGAAGTTGAACCTAAGACGTGGCAACAAGCATTTACCCAATCATGTTGGATAGAAGCTATGCAAGATGAACTTAATGAATTTATACGTCTTGATGTATGGGAACTTGTCCCGTGCCCAGATCAAGTGAAGTTACTCACTTTGAAATGGGTTTATAAGGTGAAACTCGACGAGTTAGGCGGCATATTGAAGAACAAAGCTCGACTAGTAGCTCGTGGATACAAGCAATTATTAGGCATCGACTTAATGGAATCCTTTGCACCTGTTGCCCGTTTGGAAGCTATTAGACTATTCCTCGCTTATGCAGCCCATATGAATATGATCTTCTATCAGATGGATGTGAAGACGGCATTTCTCAATGGTGAAATCAAGGGAGAGGTTCAACAGCCGGATGGTTTTGTGAATTCTAAATATCCTAATCATGTGTACAAGCCTAAGAAGGCTCTCTATGGGTTGAAGCAAGCTCCACGCGCATGGTATGATCTATTGTCACAATTCCTCATTACGAAAGGCTTCGCTAAAGGCAAGGTGGATCCCACGTTGTTCATTCAGAAACGAGGTAAAGATATGATTATGGTACAAATATATGTTGATGATATTATATTTGCTGCCTCGACCCAAACCTTATCTAATGACTTTGGGACAATCATGTCTTCCAAGTTTAAGATGTTAATGATGGGTAAGTGTTGGGAATCCAAGTTTGTTAGATTCCCTGTATCATAGATTTAAACACAAATTAAGCTGTTAGATAGTCACTTGCCTGTGCCTAGGAGACAGGCAAGTATCGCAAGACTCACAGAGATCCAAGTCTCTATGAGCAACCTCAGAGGAGTCCATGTCAGAGACATTGTCAAGGAAGTCTAAGATTACTTAAAGACATACTCATTGGCTGTGATGGATAACAGCCAAGATGTATCAGGGATTCTGAGGGGTTGAGGGTTAACAGGGGTGGCAATACTCTGTTAACATTCAGCACACTTTGGACATGCCATTTGTGTGTACGAGACTATGAAGAAAAGGGAAACTGTTTCAAGATCTGTTTCCTTAAAGCATTATGGCAGACTACCAAGAATAGAAGAGCATCTTGTGACAAATGTCTGAAAAGTGAATGTCTTATGTAGTCACCATAAACTATTACTTAGGTCAACCTCGTATCACTATAAATAGGATGTGTAGCCCAGCATTAATGTTCAACACTTTGAGAATATTTACACATTAATGCTTAGAACTTATTGAATCAAACAGCTGTGACTGTATTCATAAGTTAGGTTATTTAATTGTTCAAAGTGTGCACAACACATTTTCATCAAACGGTGTTATCCATAACACTTGTAATTCTTTATTATACAATAATAAGTATTACGTTTGAAAAGTATTTACTTGTGTTGATTAGTTAAGTTTAGTGTTTCTAGCATTGATTAGGGACTTTTAATTGGTATCAGAGCGGTGTTTGATATTAAAACCTTCAAGAGACATCGTTCTCAGTTTTATAATCAAGATCCACCATGCCAGAAACAACCAACCCACCACCATCGCCTTCTAGAAACAACAACAATGCATCACCATCTTCACTAAGACTCACTCCTCCACCTAATAATGAAGATGATCTACCTCAACTTCTTGACTCAAGAGGCGGATCACATGTCACCAGTGTACCAGTCTTTGATGAAGAAGATTTTGCTAGTTGGAAGAGTCAATTCCTCGTGTATCTCGATAGACTTGAACCATTTCTTCTAGAAATTCTAGAAAATGGTCCTTATGTTCCCATGGAGCTTACCTCTACTGAAGATAACCCTCTTCCCAAACCTCTCAAACAATGGACTCCAGCTGATAGAAAATTGTCAAACCAAGATAAACGTCTCAAAAGCATCATCATATCCTGTCTTCCCAAACACATCATGAAGTTTGTCATTCAGTGTCCCACAGCCAAACAAATGTGGACATACCTCATCCTTGGTCATTAAGGACCCTCTGAAACCAGTGAAACCAAGATTCAGGCACTAAGACTTCAGTTTAATGCTTTCAAGGCACTTGAAGGTGAAAAGGTTCAACAAACCTATACAAGGCTGAAGATTCTTCTCAATGACCTTGCTATGAATGATGTCACCATTGGTCAAGCCGAGATTAATGCCACATTTATCAACAACCTTCCAAGAAAATGGCTGAGTATGAATCAGACTCAAAGAGCCAATAACTCAATCAAGAATGACACCTTAGCTCAGCTTTATGGAAAGTCAATTATGAAGAAGGGCTGATTGATACTATATTCAAATCAGAGACAAAAAGATTTGTAGTTCAAGGAGCAACTTCCAAAGCCTTGATCTCTACCCCACATCCTCATGACAGCGACTCTGATGTTGAAGAAGACCGCAACAACCAAGAGTTCTTGAAAGACCTTAATGCTGAGTTTCATGAAAGAGCCTTGCTATCCAATCAAAGAAGATTTTTCAAAAGATCAGGGAGAATAGGATCAGCTAGTAAACAAACCGACGGATCAAAAGAAACTTGCTTTGCCTGTGGAAAGCTTGGACACTTCCAAAAAGACTGTCCTTCCACCAAGACATCCTCGCCTTCCTATCCATCATCTTCCACCAAACCTTACAAGTTCAAATCACAACACAACAACTCATCTCACCAATTCAACTCATCAGACAATGAGAAGAAGGATTACAAGAACAAGTACAAGGCGCTTAAAGCTGAGTTAGAACAGATGAATTTGAAGCTTGAAGCTCTGTCTAAGAAGAAAGGAGGTGATAAAAAGACAGAGAAAGGGTTGGTAGCTGAAGCATATGATTGGAATGATGAGCCGCTGACTTCAGATGAGGAAGATACTACTAGAGTCAGGGCTTGCATGGCTATAGCTGAGGATGAACCAGCTGTTGGGAAAGGTGATGCAAGATCAAGACAATGGGTTGATATCACAATGAAAAAGGTACACAGGCTTTTATCTATTTCTGATAGTGATGAACGCAAACATGTCCTTGATTACACCATTGTTGATTTGCACTTTGTTGAGGAACAAAGAAAGAACCTGCTTGATAAGTTTCACTCTATTAAAAATGAACTGTTGAATGCTAAAAAAAATTCTCAATATTTAATCATTTTTTTACCAAATAACGAGGAGACAAATTGTTTTTGAAAGGTCAAGGGACCCACATGTGCAGTCATTTTTCCACTTTGCATTAAATGCGGTTGAATAACTGTTTTCACATTTGAATATATGTATATTGTCTCACATCTCTCCTCACCTACCACTATTCTCATTTCACAAATATCTCTCTCTCTCTCTCTAAGCTTTCTCTCTCTAAACCCATCCTCTATTTTCGCTCTTCTTCAACCTTGAATCCATGGCATTCCCAGTTCCCAAGGCAGCAAACGTCAACTTTGAACTTAACGAAAGCATTCTTGCATCGAACAACTCCATTGGATTTCTCCATGCTCCAAGCGAATCCTACTCAGATCTGGTAAACTTCATGAAAAATTGTGATGCAAGTGAAGCATTCACAAAATCCCCAACCACCTTCTACCAAGAATACTTTAGGGAATTCTAGTACTCTGCTGAAGTCGTTGATGACACCATTACCTTTAACCAGGTTAGGAAAAAAAATATGCTACGTTCGCTTTCTATCTCTGATCTTTGAAAGCCTGTTGGATGACAGCTATCACAACTCTGCACTCACTTCTCTAAAGCCCTATCGCATCACTGGTGCCATTTACAAGGAAATTGGAGCTGAAGATGTCCCTGTCACCTACCACATGATGAACATTGCAAACAAACAACCCTCTGCTGAGAAGTCCTTGCTCCCTTCATCAGAGAAGGTGAATACCTCTGGTGTGTCTGGCAAGTCTACGTCTTTAACCTCTAGGCAGCACACCACGACGTCCAAGGCAACAACTGGCCAACATCCTAAGAAGAAGAAAAACCCATCTTCTTCCCACACCAAAACTGTTGCAAAGGCCAGGGGAAAGAAGAATGTGAACCTCGAAACCTCCTCTGTTCCAAGGACTCCTGTGGAATCAGAGACTTCAGCTGACCAACAACAAGGGTCTAGTGTCTCGATGTCAGCCGAGACAACAGGGAACCAGCCGAATTCTGCTGATATCGCACAAGTAATCAGTGTAAATTTTTAGAGGTCCACAAGCAATCACTCTAAAATGTCTGTAGGTGAGAGTGATGAAGTTAGGGTAATCCTCGACCCATAGAAGTCTGTATATGCACTTATAACTCTTTAAGACTTCTGTACACACTGTCTATGCACCAGGGAATGATTCATTTGTGTTTATAAAGCACCCCGATGACCCTGCACCCTCTAGACAGTATTCAGGCAAACAACAACCTGAATACATATATGTCTCGACCTTGACCAGCTGTACCTCACACAGCCTCTTGGTTTCCTTAGAAAAAGAATCCCAAAAGTTTTACTTTTAGAGGAGCTGAATAATCATCCTCAGCTCCTCCAGGGACAGCGTAATAAGACGATCTTAACCCATATCTTTTTCACCTTAAAAGAATCCCAAAGGATTTATCCTTTTCAAGAGGAGCTGAATCATCACCCTCAGCTTTCCTAGGGACAGCGTAACAAGCGATCTTCACCCTCATATGTTTCATCATTAAAAGAGTCCCAAAGGTTTCTTAACCTTTTGGGGGAGGGGGGGGGGGGGGGGGGGCTGAATAATCACCCTCAGCCTTCCTAGGGGCAGCGAATGGCGATCCTTAACAACATATGTTTCACAATCAAAAGAGTCCCAAAGGTTTTAACCTTTTTTGGGGGGGGGGCTGAATAATCACACTCAGCTTTCCTAGGGGCAGCGAATGGCGATCATTAACCTTATACTTTTCACCCTTAAAAGAATCCCAAGGATTTATCCTTTGGAGTGGCTGAGTAATCACCCTCAGCCTCTCTCGGACAGCGACATGGCGACCATTCCCCTTCCTTATTTCCCTGTTACTAATTTGAAACAATTTGTAGGCTGAGATTGTACAGGCAAACACAGAATCCCTGGAGCAACAAGACAAAGAAGTTGATACAATCATTCAGGATCAACCAAATGAAGAGCCCCTGCTTGATATTGAAGAAGAAGTGCTCTCATTAGTTGATGATTTCTCTAAACCTGAATCGATGCCTGAGGACGAAATACTCCTTGAAGGGATGTTTGAGGAGGAGGAAGATGAAGAAGAAGATGATCAACAATCTGTGTCTCCTCCCAAGGAAATAGCTGTGTCCAAACAAGCTGATAATACCACTCCTCCTCCCAAGGAAGCTGTTGTAACTCCCACCTCTGCTACCTCCACCACAACAGTCTTCCAAAGACCTGCTTATGATACAACTACTGAATTCCTTATGTTTGATCATCCTGCCCAAACCAATTTTGATCTTTTGTTAAAGGGGTATGATTATGCACAACAAAGCCTGAACATCCATAATCTTCAACCTGTTCATCATCAATCAGATATGGAGCGCCTCTCAAGAAAGCTAGATGTTATCAAATCTGAGATGCATAATTTCACTATCACATTTCCAGGGATCATCAGTCAGGCGGTTAGGGATGCAGTCATTGAACCCATCAACGATGGTGTAAGAAAAGGAGTGTCCCAAGGACTTAGTCATTTGTCCACAAGAATCAAGGATGCCATTGTCACAGAGGTCCCTGCTCTTTTTAATGCTCATGAGTTGACAATGCATAGAGAGTTTGAAGCTGTTCGTAGCAGGCAATATCGTCACACAAACTTTATCATTGATCGTGTTCATCGCAACACCAATGGAAATTTCAACCTCCTGCTGAAGATTACCAAAGCTTCAAGGACCAGGCAACATGATATGGCTGCCTCTGTTGACCAGATTGCAAGGCACTTTTAGGCACGTTCATCCAAACGTCTGAAGAGACAGGCTGAACGTGAGGGGGAGAATGAAAAGGTGCTTAACCTTGAATCTGCCAAACAGGGCTCAACCTCTGCTGATAACACTATTTCTTCATCTGTCCCCTGATAGGTGTGAAAACACCCATCTTTTTACCACTTAATTACAATAATAACCAACCCAAAACGTGTATTTTATGTCGTAAATGTCGGAATTATGCGTGGTTTGTGTTTTTGTTGTGATTTAGGACGAAAAGGTGAAAAGTGGAGAAAACACGGGCTTTCACGGGCTTTTATCGAAGGTAACGACAAAAAACGAAGTCAAGAGATCAAAAGTGCAAAAAGAACGGAAGTCCAAGACCAATTCTGAAGATTTATCAAAGAACAAGTCTAAGGACGGAAGTTTAACAAAGCCGAAGAACTCGAGTCTAATAAATAAATAAATTATAAGACGAGTTTAATTAATCCCGAGACAAAGTCGATAAAGTCAAAGAACTTAAAAGACGAGAAGACGTGAAGAAAGAAAGAAAGAGGAGGCAACACATGCACCTCCCCATTTTCCTATAAATACCCTCCTAAACTCATTTAGGAGGGTTGGTTAGTTTTAGTTTAGCTTAGTTTTTCTTTCATTTTTGTAGGTGATTCTAGAGAGAGAAAGTGACAGTTTCTCTCACTAGGATCCCAAACTTTTATCTTCCTTTCTTGTTTTTAATCAAGCCTTTAGCTTTGATAATTTAATTCTTGTTTTAAGCTTAATCTTATTCTACCTTTCTTAGTTTTTCTATTTGATCCCAAATCCGATTTCTTTTCTTTACACGAATTTGTTTAAGTTTTATGTTTGATTTATGAAAAGGTTTGTCTTTTGGTTAATCTAAGTTTCCTACGAATCAAGCTTTGACCTTGACATGCTTATTGGCTTAATTTGTGTCTAGCTTATTGTTTTTAAGTTTTCTTAAAAAGTTTTAGTATTTTTTTTACAAAGTTTATTTATTTTGTGTCGTGAAAGGTTTTAAATTTTAGCTTATTGTGTTCACCTTATTCTCGTTTATATAGTTTCGGTACATGCTTGTTAGTCTTAGCTTATTAAACTTGTGCTTATTGCCAAATTCACTTCCATCGCAATATTGGGGAGTTACACTTTCCGATCGTTTGCTTGTGTCCATCGCAATAACCCAACAAGGGTTCTACTTTGCGATGGCTTATGTTTTCATCCCCCTATTCCGATCGTGATTCCGATCGCACATTGCGATCTGGATTGCGACGGGGTTTAGGTTTGTATTACGACGGAATGCTGTCCAATTTTGGACAGCCATATTCCGATAGCTTGCATTCCGATGGGATTGCGATGAGTTATTCCGATGGGTTGTCTTTTTAATGTTATT